>MU853404.1:1804438-1833872 GCA_033297235.1 Trichocladium antarcticum
CCCCCCCTTTCACCAACAACAGCTGTGGCAAACCCCCCATTATGCGCTACCACGCAAAACAACCAGCACTACACACAACACACAGCCTATGGAGAAGAGCCCTTGGGCACGTTGGGCACATCGCTGGCAGCCGCCGAGGCGGCCGACGCCCAGCCCTTGTCGCCAAACTTGCCGTCGTCCTTGTCCTTGTCCTTGTCCTTCTTGTCCTTGCCCTTCTTCTTGTGCTCCTTCTCCTTCTCCTTCTTCAGGGCTGCCTCGGCGACCAGCTGCTCAAAGGCCATGTAGTCGCCCTCTTCTTCGGGACTGCGCTTCGCCTGTTTTGTTTGCAAAAAGAAGAAGAAAGAAAAAAAGGGTTAGTTGCCATCCATTCATCCATCAGTGGCGGGGACAGGGCACGCTTACGTTTGAGCAAATCTGGCCGATCAGAATCAGACCCTCGGCCCGCTGCAGCCGCTTGGCGAGGGCCACCTTCTTGTCGTTGAGCACGGCGTCGCACACGTCGCGCAGCACGCTCTGGATCTCGAAGCGGCTGCCGCGCCAGGCGGCCGTCAGGATCTTGCCCGTGACGCGGCGCTCGTACTCGATCTTCTTCTCGTCGGTCCACTCCTCGCCGCCCTGCTGCTCGAGGCGCGCCATCTCCTCCATGGTCTGCTGCGCGTCGATGGCGCTGCTGATGGTGTTCCACGTGTCCTTGACCAGCGTGCCCTTGTCCTTCATGCGGCTGAGGAAGCCGCCCATGCCGAAGAACTTCTGGCTGCGCAGGAGCGCCGTCGCCTTGCTGACGTACGTGGCGCCGATGGCGTGCAGGATGTCGATGCCGAACGACTCCATCTTGAGCTCCTCGACCTCGAGCCGCGTCTTTTCCTGGAAGGCCGCCGTCACGTCCCTGTCCCTGTCGGTCTCGGTCCACACCGAGAGGCGGTCCAGCAGCTTGCGCGCGAGGGTGTCGACGCGCTCCTGGCGGATCTTGGCGCGCTCCTTTTCGTACGCGGCCAGCTTCTCCCGCTGCTCCTTGGACATGCCCGACTTGCCCTTCTTGTCCTTGTGTTTCCCGTCTGCCCCGACGGCTGTCTCGTCATGCGCGGCATCGTCCGACGCTGGCCGGTCCATGAGCGCGGGTCGGATGGGGATCTGGGTCCGGCTGTTCCCGGGTGTGTTCGCGCCGGAGCCGGGGCCGGGGGACGGCGACTTTGCGTACGGGGGCGGTGCGTCCGCTACCCCGCCGCTGTAGTGGTTATGACCGGATTTCTCGGACTCCGCGGGCTTCTCGTCCTCAACCACGACGGTTGGGATTGGCGTCTTTTCGGTCGACGACCGCGCCCCCTCGGTTGCCTTCATGCTCTCCTTCATCGCCTCTTCTGTGCCGGGAAACTCGGCGTCCTTGGACGACCCTGCTGCCCCTGCTGTTCCTGCTGCCTCCGCCTCCGCCGCCGCCGCCTCCTCCTCCTCGGCGGCAATCGTGGCGATGTCCATGGTGGCAGTCAGGTCCTTCATCAGGCTGATTTCGCCAATCCAGTCGGCAAAGGCCTCGCCGCCAAAGATGCTCGTGAAGAACTCGGCCGGATCAACGAAGCCCTCGGAGGGCCGGGCGGATTCCTTGCCATACTTGTCGTAGGCGCTGCGTAGGTCCTGGTCGGATAGCACTTGGTAGGCCTCGCCGATCTCCTGGAACTTCTCGTGCGCGGTGGGGTCGTTGGGATTCTTGTCTGGGCGATGCAGCCGGTCAGCACCATGATGTGAGGGGCGCGGAGCAGGGACGGGACGGGACGAGGCGATGGGCGCGCTCACTTACCGGGATGGTGGATGATGGCGAGCTTCCGGTAGGCCTTCTTGATCTCGAGCTCGGTGGCCGTCGGCTGGACACCGAGGATGTCGTAGTATGCGGTGTCGACCACCATGGCGGCGACAGGGCGAGCTTGGGGGATGCGATGCGCGCGGGGAATGGCAGGAGTATCGGCGGCGTGGTCTCGTTGGGTTACCGTAAGCGGGTTGTTCGCCTGTTGCCCGTTGCCCGTTACCTCGAGGCCTCCAAAAATGCGACGGTGCGCTGCGAAGAAGCTGACGTCACAGGGGTGCAACTGGTTACTGCCTAGACACCGTACGCGAGGCGGAGATGGTTGTGGACAAGAAAGACTGCAGTGCCTGCTAAAGTACGACTCGTATGTTCAAGATTATGATTGCGCAAAACCACTTTCGGCGCTTTCGAAGGCCTGAGTGGATGCTCCGTCCAAAAAAGCAGCGCGGAAATCGCCGCAACCGAGGCCGGCGGCGGGGGAGGCCTGATCAGCGGGCTTACATCATCTGGGGGCAAGCGGCATTCGTCAACGAGTTTCACTGCCTTTAACTTTCTTCAACCCAAGCCAACCCCTTCTGGCAACAGGAGCCCCTGAAGATTGAGAATGTATATTGCAGAATATTTGTCTTCGTCAGCCATCATACTACCGCCCTCCTCTCGGCACACAACCTCATGGAGCACTACACTAGACCGGCTTCTCGAACCCATCAGATGATGATCAGACACCCGTTACATCCCTCCAGCCCAAGGACATTCGATAGGCCTTTTGATGAATCGCTGGAACTATAACCGTACTTGTGTCTTTGAAGTACGCAGCAGAAGTCCTAGAGTCGGACTTTCATGGAACGGGATCTGTTCCTGAGCACCTATGCTAAACTGCCTTTCACATGTGATGAACCTATGTCCTTAAAGACGAGGACACTGGCACCCGTCGCAATCAGGGTCGGTGGGTCGAAACCTGCCTGAGCTTTTTCCTGGCCAACTCTCGTCTCGTCTGCTTCGAAGAGAGCTCAGACCAGCAGGCAAGGTACAGTGCCAACAACCTGGAAGCACTGGCCACAACTCCATTGGCCAATGATATCGCAATATTTAGAGCACAGCCGGGGTAGGGTGGGGCAGTCCAGCATCCATGGCAAGGGACCAGTGTATTTTTCTGCCCAGGTCCCTGAAGAGGACAATTTACCTGTGGAGCCGTGACACCCTTCTCTGTCCGCATCGTCGCCAATCTCGGGCCACCGTTCTCTACGACACCAACAACAAGCGCGACAATTGCATCCCCGTAGTGCTTTCAACAGAAAGACCTTGCGGTTCTTGAAGCAATTGACGAGCTTTGTTGCCCGTTCGGAACCGCCGCCCCGTGTCTCACCGACACGCGCCCCTGGAACGCCGACGCTTGTGTTGAGGGTCCCCGACGACCGCCCACATTCCGAAAATGGGGGCTGCTAAGAAAGCCATCTACTTCCTCTTCCACCCGAATGAGCTCCGGTCCATCATCCAATGGTTTGTCTCCCTGTCCTGCTCTGCGCGCCGTGGTCGCTGCTTACCGATCCCCTCTGCAGGAAGGTATGGCACGATCCCGTTCACAGACGCGACGCTTCCCAGGAAACGCCGACAGAGAAAGCATGCTTCCACTACCTGAATCTCACGTCGCGGTCCTTCGCCTCGGTCATCCAAGAGCTCAACCCCGAGCTGCTGATGCCGATATGCCTCTTCTACCTGGTGCTCCGGGGCCTCGACACCATTGAGGATGACATGACCATCGATATCAAGGAGAAGGAGCCGCTGCTGCGGAATTTCGACAAGAACATGGAGCAGGAAGGCTGGACGTTCGACAAGAACGGCCCCAACGAGAAGGACCGGGAGCTCCTGGTGAACTTTGACAACATCATTGCGGAGCTGAAGAAGGTCAAGAAGCCCTACTTTGAGATCATCAAGGACATCACCGCCAAGATGGGCAACGGCATGGCCGACTACGCCGTGAACGCCGAGCACAACGCCAACGGTGTCCAGACCATCGCCGAGTACGAGCTGTACTGCCACTACGTCGCCGGCCTGGTGGGCGAGGGCCTGACGCGCCTCTTTGTCGAGAGCGAGCTTGCGAACCCCCAGCTGCTGGTGCGCACCGACCTGACCGAGAGCATGGGCCAGTTCCTCCAGAAGACCAACATCATCCGCGACGTGCACGAGGACTACCTCGACAAGCGCCGTTTCTGGCCCAAGGACATCTGGAGCAAGCATGTCGACAAGTTTGACGACCTCTTTGAGCCCGCGAACCTCGAGAAGGCGCTCCAGTGCAGCTCCGAGATGGTGCTCAACGCCCTCAAGCACGGCGAGGAGTGCCTCTTCTACATGGCCGGCATCCGCGACCAGAGCGTCTTCAACTTTGTTGCCATTCCCCAGAGCATGGCCATCGCAACCCTGGAATTGACTTTCCGCAACCCGGCCATTTTCAAGAGGAATGTCAAGATCACCAAGGGCGACGCCTGCCAGCTCATGATGGAATCGACACAGAACCTACGGGTGGTGTGCGAGGTGTTCCGGAGGTATGCCAGGAGGATACACAAGAAGAACGACCCGAGAGATCCCAACTTCCTAGCCATCAGCGCTGCATGCGGAAAGGCATGTGACCCCCTCTCCTCTGCTTACCTCCCGCCGCGACGACATGTCCAGTCTAACAAGGCCAACAGATTGAGCAATTCATCGAGTCCATCTTCCCCACGCAGGATCCCAAGAAGATCGCAGCAGCCAAGTTGTCGAGCCCGGCAGAACCCGGGATGGACAGCAAGGAGGCCGTCTACCTGGTGCTCTCTACCGTGTCGATATTGGCCCTCATGGGACTTTTTATGGTGAGTTTGCTGTCTCGGAGCATGCAGTTTCTCCGGCCCGTCGTTGTGGAGCCCCATCTTTTTCTTTTCCTTTTTTTTTTTTTTTTTTTTTGGCGAAACTAACAGCAAAAAATTTGCAGGTGGGAGTTGCATGGTTTTTTGGCACTCGCTTCGACACTCTCCTCCACGACCTCGACCAGAAGCTTGGTGGCACCGTCAGGGCCGCGACGAGCGCTCTCACCAGCGCTGTGCCGTCGCTGGCCCGCGACGAGCTGTAAGATGTCGACGGAACGCATTTCTCTTTTTGGTTCGGGTGTTTTATACTTACCAACTATCTAATGACATGGCGTCAATTCCGTGGTCATGCATACGTACGATAACGAGCGGCCGGCGCGCGCAAATTGGGCTAGACGAACTCATGCAGAGGGCCAAGCATCTAATAAATACTAACAACAATACATGCAATGCTTGATGCTCTTCGAATGCAGTAACCCCAACCCCCCCCCCCCATGACTGCAGCAGGCGTGATGCGGACGGAACAATAGCACGGATGTCAAATTGCAATCTAGCCGCCGTCTTCCTCTGGGAATTGGGCTCTCAATGGCTGTGGTTGTGCCGAAGATGTGCTGATATCAAACCCCCTTTGCACGTAGCCTGGTACCCGGGCACGTCTTTGGCTGGGTTCTTCCTGTCGACGGAAGGGCTTGCTGCGGACGGAATGCGGACATGATGTATTTTCCCCCTGGCGGGGTTCCGAGGGGTATTAGCCGAGACGGAGCTGAGGGACGCGCGTGTTGTTTCCTGGCTGTCTCTGTCTCCTTTTCTTTCAGTCTTGAATGACTTGCTGTCACGGCAATTGACCCGAAACTGTCAACTTGGGCAGTTCCACCTGTGCCTGAAACCTGGCCCTGCCGAAACACGCTCGCTGCGACTCAGGCACGTCGGGCTAGTTTGTGATGGGCAGGACAGGGCAAAGTCAAACCGCTGACACATGGCGCCTCCACTGTAAGTTTCAAGCATTGTGATGTCAAAAGGTTGATTCTTTTTGGATAGGCGCCTTTGGCGGCAACACACATAAACAAGCAAAAATATCCCACGCCCTACTTGAACCGTGCCGGATAAACCACGAGCGTCGAGCGTCGTCTGTTGGGTAACCAAACCCGCCAGCGGCTCGTCATGTACAAATCAGAAATGCCCGCCCGCATGCCAATGCTTCTAGTAGTAGTAATATGGTGTTGTATATACAGAACCAGCTGCCAGAAAGGAAGAGACGGGAGCCGGGAACCGGGAGCCGGGAGCCGGGAGCGTTGCGCTCAGGACCTGTTGCCGTTGTTGGCAATCAGGCCGGTGGTGCCGAGGACGTTGTCCGAGACGCTCGCGCCCGTGGCGCCCGCGAGCTCCTTGATGCGGTCGGCGACGTCCTGCACGCCCGTGATGCCCTCGAGGGCCATCAGGCAGGCGGCGAGGCCCGCGACGTGCGGCGAGGCCATGCTGGTGCCGCTGAGGGTGTCGGTGGCGTTGTCGTTGGTGATGCCGACGCTCTGGACGCCGACGCCGGGCGCGAAGACGTCGACGAGCGGGCCGAAGTTGGAGAAGGACGCGCGCGAGTCGTCGCGCTGGTCGATCGCGCCGACTGTGATGGCTGCCTCGGCGGAGCCCGGCGACGTCTTGGCCGTGTCTTGGTTCTCGTTGCCCGCGGCCACGACGGGGACCACGCCGGCCGCCTCGATCTGGTTGATGGCTGCGTTGACGGCCCGCGATTTGGAGCCGCCGAGCGACATGTTCATGACGGACTTGCCGGAGCGTCCATTCTCCTTGGCGTCGGTCGCGACTGTTGTGGGTGTGTGTTAAGTGACGGGGAAAAAGAAGGGGGGTGTGGGTTGATGTGGTACTCACCGAACTGCATGCCGGCAAGAACGCCCGAGTTCGTGCCAGAACCATCCGCATCCAGGACCTTGACGGCAACGAGGCTGACCTTCTTGGCGACGCCGAACGTCTTGCCGCCGATGGTGCCCGCAACGTGGCTCCCGTGGCCGTTCTCATCCGTGTCCTGGAGAGCAAGGTGGTGGTGAGCAATGGCTGTCTCCCCCCCCCCCCCCCCCCAACATATTTCAGGGGCTAGAACATACCACATCGTCGATAAAGTTGGCCGCAAATGTCGCGCGGCCCTCAAACTCGCTGTGCGTAACCCGGATGCCAGTGTCGACCACATAGGCCGTGATGCCCTCGCCCGCGGTGCTGTCGAAGATGTACCCCCTGCTTCCGGCCTTGCGGTGGCTGATGCGGGCCAGGCCGCTCGTCGCCGCACCCTGCATCTGCCGGGCGTTGACCTTGATGTAGGCGTCCTGCTCGATGTAGCTGACCTCGTTGGCGTTGAAGAGCTCGGTGACCATCAGGTCGTCGGCCTCGAGGGACATGGCCCGCCAGCCACCAACCTGGAAGCTCTTGACCGAGGTCGAGAGGAGCCGCCCCGTGAAGGGGCTGCGCTTGCCCATGTTCCGTTTTGCGATGGTCTTGATGACGGTGGCCTCGTGGGCGACGATGTCGTCGTCGCTGAAGGTGTTGTTGTACACGACAATGTACTTGTGGGGGATGCCGTTCTGGACATCTGGGTTGGAAATGGGCACGCCGAGATAGAAGCCGTCCCTCCTGCTGGACTCCGGGAGACCGGCTACGCCCAGGACGCCGAGGGCAAAAACGAGGGTGGTGAGCAGTCGGCCGGCCATTGCTGCGGTTGGATCGAATGTATCCTAAGGGTGAAAGAGTGACGGAAAGAAGGTGTAAGAAGGCAGGGTTGCCTTGGAGGGAATATGAGAGAGAGACCAGAAGAAAGACGGACGAAGAGAACGAGCAAGGAGCGAGGGCTTGGCTACCTATACCGCAGCATAGCAAGCACGACAGAAATAGGGGGGGACAAGGACGATCAGTGGAGAGACTCGCCCCAAGGAGAAGACGAGATGCAGGGAAGGGAACGCAGGAAACAGCAACGGCAATACCGAGGACAATGCCAGCACAATGAAGCAGCCACACTGCTATTTAAGTGACCAGGCGTGCCAGCAACATGGCTGTCAGGGGGGAGGGGGGGGGTTCCAAAGACACAGGGCAGGGGGGGTGACGAGCCGCAGCCAGCCCTGCCCCTGGCTGCCGACGGAGCAGCACGAACAAGATGCAGGGGAATAAGGAATGAATTAATCCGCGGGCTAAGAGACGGGTTGTGATGTGCCGGTGCGAGGGTGGCTACGGACCGCCGGCCACTCAGTCGTCGCATCCATTGGCACGGCGCCTCGCGCACTCATGCGTCCACCACGACTGCCGCGGCCACGCGCGACGTTGATTTGCCGTTGGGGCTTCCTCCAGGGCGGGCGCCATGTCACTGGGTGTCGGCCACGGGCCGCCGGACCCCTGTAATCAGGTGCTGGAGCCGCCAGACCCAATCGACCTTTGTTGTGCGCGCGGCAATGAAGCTCGTGGTTTGGCAATCCCAATTCCGCGGGCGGCCCAACCGAGTTTGTTGACGCTCACGGGTTGATGGGGCCAGGGACTTTGCGGTGGAAACTGGAAGGAGCCGGGCCATTCGGTGCGGCATTCGGCAAGTTCAGGGGTCTGAGACGTCAGAGCCAGCTGCCAGCCAGTCCGCAACACCGCTAGAAAAAGTCTATGTGCGGGTGGCGCATCCACCGAAAACGGGCCCGGGATGCACGAGACACGGCAGAACAGCGACAAACCCTGGGGATTTCGGATCTGTTGTTGATGACAATTTTGACGCGCTGGGCGAAGCAGCCCGTATCGGCTCATCAGTGGAACGTCATATCGCTCTGACCTGCCTACGGATGTGTATGGAACACACAACAGGGAAACATGTGTCCACCAAGGAGACGTCAAGGACCTCCCTGTTCCGGTTGTCGACGAAGCATTCACAGCCAACAGGGGTTGGCCCCTTGCCATTGGCTGCGGGGCTGTCCATTCGAGAGGTTTCAGCCCCAGCTCGCTGCAAGCGCCATGTATCTGAAACACCATGTTTTGCGAGTGCCAAGTTTCGATCCTCGCCCGAATGCTACTGGTGCCACCGTGCCGGGGATTGGGATTGGCAGTGGCTGACATGAACCCCGGGTCTCTGCACGCGATCAATACGGCGGAAGCCTGCTGCGACAAGAAAGGCCAAGCGAGCCGAGTGGCCCGTTGATTCTAGACCAGAGCATGCTGACGGGGGCGTGGCTACATGTAGGTACATACCTACGGAGCGACGGCCACGACGGAATGCGAGTGCGAGTGCGAGGGACTGGGTTGCGGCATGAGTCCATTGCCGGGCTCGGGCTGGGCTCCCGGGGACACCACCGGACGCGCCTTCAGCGGGTCATCAGCGGCCATCAGCCGGCCGTCAACCCCACACGGCGCCGCCAAGGTGGAGAGGACCAGACACTCTACGTCCGGGTCCGAAGCATTACAACAACAATCTGGATTGAGCCCGTCCGGTCCCCGACACAAACTGTAGGTTTTCTATCCCAAAAAACATTGACCAAGGAGTTGTCTGCAGGGTGCAGCCCCTCAGGCCCCCTCAAAATACAGTAATTACGACGACCGCCTGCTCTTCCCCAGACATGCGATCCGAGTTTATCCTTAGATTTCGCAATTTCGGTGTCCAATCATGCATGAATGCTGCCCTATCGATACCTAGACTCTAGAGACTGCAAAACGGGCGTGTGCAGACCCAAGAGGGGACGGACCCGGGCGAGCCAAGACGCTGCGCAGCACTGTCGGCCTGATCGCACAACCAGACCCCGCGCCCATCCACGCGACCAACCAACCTGCGCAATCCAGCCAACATCCAGATTTGCTCCCGCGCCCGCAACAAATATAATACAACAAAACACAGTTACCAGCCCCCCGGGCCCACCACCGAATTGCGGGGTGCATTACCAGGGTGCTTTGACGGTGTTTTCGACATCTGGTACTAACACCCAAGGCCACGGGGAGGGGAATTATCTAACAAACTAACAAACCCTACCCGCGCCGCTCAGCCCTCGTCTGTCCCCGACCGACGCCCGGCCCGTTCAAGCTTTCGATCGCGACTCGCGCTCAGACTCAAGGCAAAAAGGCTCTGCTGCTCTGCCATGGTTTCCCAAGAACCGCCCGACGATTAAAACAGCGACAAAACACCCCCCTCCGGGAGAAGAATGGATCCGCCCCGCGGACCAACACCCCCCGACGAAGACGGCGGCTGTGCCGACTCCCTCACTATCGACACACGCATCACCAGGATCGAGCGCACCCTATCAATACATGACGAGGATGACGGGCATGCGGCAGTCGAACTAACCTCGATAATGACAACGGCATCGAACCCTGTATCCCCGGGCCCGTCAAGTCCGCCGATCGATCAGGTGCGAATGCAGGATTTCATACCGCCCGCCCGTCCAAGCAGCACGCCGTTTCCCCAGCACGAGCTGCGAATCGCAGATCTGCGCTACAGCAGTTGTCCAACGGCCCGTTTCGCGGACCCGGAGGATCCAGACTCCGCCGAGCCGCCGCCATCACAACCACCCGGGGGGACGAGCGCCGACATGAGCATCAACGACCTCCCTGCCGAGATCCACGAATGTATCCTCGACCACCTGTTTGGTTTCCGAGTCTCGGCGACCTCCAAAAGCTCCATCACCCGCTGGGGCACCGCCCTGCGCCATCCGCGGAGAAAGGAACTGTCCGAGCTGTCCCTCGTGAGCCAGGCATGGAGGGTCATGATTCAGGAACGGCTATATCGGCACATCAAGGTGAAGGCCTCGATTGAGTCGCTAAGAGACACATTCGTATACTTCACGAACCGCCCCCGCCTCCGGTCCTACGTTAAACACATCGAGATATGGTTCCCCGTGTTCCAGCCCAAGCAAGGGGCCTTGGCCCTGTCGAGAATGAACACACTGCCGGCCGTCACCCCCGACGGCCTGACTACCGCCGCCTATATCCTGCCCATGGACAACTGTTCCCTGGAAGAGGCCTTCTACTTCGTGGCCGAATCCCTCCCGGAGGCCTGCATCATGACGTTGGAGGGGGGTGAACGGAAGAAGGCGCCCAAAGTGCGGCACTGGATCCGAAACACGGGCCAGCAGCGGCGCCGCGCGATGCCCAAGGTGCATTCTATCCGCACTCTGATCTGCAAGGGACAGTGGAACCTCATACGGGCAGAAGACGACTTTGCGAACATCGTGTCGGCCCTGCCCAGCCTGCAGGAGTGGCACGGCTCGTACAGCAAGCCCAAGTCCAAGAGCTACCTCACCATGGCCGACGTCCTCGCCCGGCCCCTGTCCCTGACGAGCCTGGACCTCTGCATCGAGGGCGATTACCGCCGCGAGGTGGCGTTCCCGCAGTATTTCCTCAAGGTGTCGAGCCGGCTGCACTTTTGCTCGCGGCTGGCAATCGGCGCCGCCTCGCCGGCCCTCGAGCACCTGTCCTACACGGGCCGGGTCTGCAAGCAGTTTTTCGTCGAGCTCATGGCCCGGAACGCCGACAGCCGACAGTCGCGGCTCAAGTCGATCGACCTCACCGTCAAGAACTGCTGTCGCAAAGTGGCGCACTGGAACGAGTCCGGGTCGGGCATCACCGACATGAACTTCATCGACGCCTTCGAGGAGCTGGTCCTTGCCGGCATCCGCTCGCTCGGCAGTCTCAAATCCGTCGAATACCTACGAATCCGCTACGTCGACCTAGGTACCCCTCTCCTTTCTTTTTCCCTGACAAACCATCAAAAACGAGCACACTAACCACAGACCCCCTACGACCAAAACGACCAACAGACTCGCCAATCCCCCACCTCAACCCCTACTTCATCATCCGCGCCCAGCGCTGCGCAGGCGTCTGGTCCGACGCCATCCTCGCCGAGCTGGGGCGTGCGCGGCCCGGCGCCCGCTTCGACGAGCTCGCCGAGACCTTTGGCGAGATGGGCTACAGCAAGGACGGCCACGTGACCGTCGGCGCCGACTTCTACAGGTCCCCCGCCAACGCGCGGTCGCTCAAGCTGGCGAACTATGCGCTGCTGGGCGGCGGGGTTTCGATCGCTTGAGCCTGCTCTGCGTGCGTCTGGGGTGCTCGCTCGCAAGGGGGTTGATGGTCGTGGTGCGGTTTTTTCTTTCTCTTTTTCTTTTTCTCATTTCTTGTTTTCGTTCCAGCCATGTTTTTTTTTTTTTTTTTTTTTTTTTTTTTTTTTTTTTTTTTTTTTTTTTTTTTTTTTTATTTTCTTCCCTTTTCTTGTGATATTTGGGGCCAGGCGTAAAGGGGTCGGCGTTCGGTGCTCAAACCTTTGCAGAGGCTGGCCGGATACCTCCCGCATCTGCTCTTACTTTCGAGTGGGGCCTGGCGGCGTTGATTGTTTCAGTGGGCTTTCGGGGTTGGCGATGGTTTGTATGATGAACGGGGGGATGGTGGACGGGGGGATGTACTAGCTTTTAATTCCCGGTGCTTGCGGCGCAGCGGAGTGGTTTCGAAGAATGGCTGGACAGCTATGGAGGGAGGCCGTATTGCTTGATGATGTTCTGTCAAATTGATGCTGCTTGACAAGAAGATACCCAAGGAAAATGAGCAGTGGCAACATACGCCATGCAAATCTCAGGCCAGCCGCTAGTGACCCCTTTTTCTCTACTCGTTCTCTGTGTACACCCCCCATTATCAACGCAACTCTACAAGGCCGCCTTGGACCGTTGTCCCACATCACCAATGATAACACCCAGAATCCAGCAATTCACCAGGAAGAACGCTAGCGAGGCAAGCCAGAGACCCGGTAGGAAGGAGCTCTTCCCCAGAAACTCCAGTTCATAGCCCTGCTGCAACCACAGCCCCTGAGCGGCAAACCACAGCGCCAGGGCGGCGACACCCAGGCGCTTGTTCCTGAGGAAGGACGACGTGGGAAGATACAGGGGAAGCAAGACCATGTACCAGAGGAAATACTGCCCACCTCGAGTTTAGTGCCGTGCTCTGTCTTGTTTTAAGGGACGGCCGAGATGACTTACCTGGCTTGTGCACACCTTGTTGAACGTCACAAAGGCAAACGTTTGGGCGAGCATGGCCGTGGGCAAGTCCTTCTTGGCGAGGACGAGCGGGATCAGGACGCAAGAGAGGCCTAGCTGTGGTATGAAGGCGACCGACTCGATGTGCAGGGAGGAAAGGGATGGGAAGGCCGAGGCAAGGTAGAGTTGGGTGTTGTAGGGGCTGAAGTTGTGGCGGTGGTCGAGACGCGTAACGTGATGGAGGAAGGTGTGTGTGAAGAAGGGGGGCCCATAGCTGGGGGGGGATGTTTTAGCACTCCCTCCGAGTAACTGTGTGGGGGGGGGGGTGATGGGTGATGCACTTACAGTAGAAACATGCTGACGTTCAGGCTGAAGAATGTCATCAGGCTGACTGCGGCCAGGGTCCACCTCTCCGGCGTGATGAACGTGGCAAGTTGGGCAAATCGCGAGGTCCCGGTCGGGACTTTCCTCTTGCGAGCCCCTGGCTTACCCATCCTCTCATTATCCATCCACCACACTATTGCAGGCGCATAAATGAAGGGGTAGATCTTGAAGTGCACACCAAACCCCAACAACAGGCCGGCAAGGATGGTGCGTCTCGCCAACACGGCCGAGAGCAGGCCCATGACCAACACGCCCAGCAGACCCTCGGAACTGCCCCTCGTGCTGATGGTGGCCACCATGGGGTTGAGCAGCCAGATGGTGGAGAACTTGCGGGCCGTGGCAGCGTCCATAGACCGGGCCAAGATGCCTTCCAGTAGCCATCCAGCCAACAGGTCGGCGGCGGCAAACAGCACCTTGCCAGAGCTGAACAAAACAGCATCCAGTACCGAGTTCCCAGTTGCAAGCGCAGTCGGGAGCAGGAGCCAGGCTAGAACGGGCGTGTAGCGGTAGGTTTCCCGTTCGTAGGGGCTCTGGCCCTGGGACGCAAAGCGCGCGGCATCGGTGAAGACGAGGTAGTCAATGTCGGTGTATTTTACCGGCGAATTCGCATCTTGCCAGAGACCATAGAGTAGAAACCCCAAACGGAGGAGGGCTGCTGAGAAGTAAAGTGGGAAGGGGCTGCAGAAGAAGGATGTGAAGATGGAAGGTGCGGGTGCGGGTGCAGGTGCGAGTGTGGTTTCCGCCCTCTCCACTGGCACTGGGGTCTTGGCCATTTTACCGGCGACTGGCTGGGCTACAATATTGTTAACCTGAACTTTCCAACAAGCAGAAGTCGTCTCTCTCATTCCACCAGACAGCTTCACTCACCCTCAATGATCCACTTGATGCCTTGTTTTCAGCATCCTCTGCTCGTGTGACGCCTTGTTGTTTGCCGCAAACGTGGTTCGGGTCGTGGGTTTGCCTCTGGGCCAACAGTTCAGTGTCGAGTGTTTTGGTGTTTTGGGGTGCTGGTTGTATCTCACCTGTTGTTGAATCCAGGTGGACACTGTGAGCCCCTGGAGGCTGGTACATAATCTGCCCGCCCAGCCACCCCTGCGTGGCGCTAGTGCCTTGGCCAGGGTGCGCAAGCGAACCCCAGCTCAGCTCACTCACTCTGCTCTGTTCAAGCACCAAGCAAGCACCTTCCTTTCATGACGTCGAAAACCGCCAACACAGCGAAATAACCACCACGCTCACATAAAACTTGTCTTTGCAACATGTCTGGATTCAAGCGCGACTGGAGTGGCAATGCAAAGAAACGGGATGGGCCGAAACCAGCCCAGAAGGCCGTTGCGAGAAACGCCTACACCCCCATGTTCGAGACGCTTCGCGATGAGCTCGACCAGCACCATGACCGCCGGGAGCGTCTTGTCAAGGCTTCGCGGGATATCACGGCATTGAGCAAGAAGATGTGAGCTTCCGTACGGTCATTTCCCAAACCAGAACCGAAGCTAACTTGTCAAGAATCTTTTCGTTACAGCGGTATGAGAGCCCCGTGTGCTCGGACAAGCGGCTCACCCACAAAAGCTAATGCTGCTGCCAGGGTGCGCAAGATTGAGAGCCAGCTGCCGGCAAACATCCAGGCCGAGATCGACTCACGCCTGACCGAGATTGCAAAGCTCCTAGCCGTCATCGCACCGGAGATCCAGGGCATCAACCGCTACCGGTACTCGCGGTCACTGATGTGCCTTGAGGAGCTTGTCGAGGCCCTCACATTCGCACACTATCTCAGAACCCAAACCCTGGTCAGCCAGGACGAGCTTGCTCCAATCGTCGAAGATCTCTCTCGGCAAGGAGCGACAACCGAGGACGCGGTCATGGCCGATGCTGGTGACTCGGCGGAAAACCGCCCCAGGCCCGCTAAGACAGAGCCACCGACCGTCTCGCTCACCCAAGAAGATTATCTCTACGGGGTTTTCGATCTCACGGGCGAGATGATGCGCTTCGCAACCACGTCAACAGCACTGACGGGCGCCATGGCCAGCGGCAGTGCCGCCGGAGATGGAGAGGACGAGCCTCGCTCCATTGTCCAGGACATGCACCACCTGGGCAGCTTCTTCGAGATGCTACCGGTGGGGAAGGGGAATCGGCTTGCTTGGGAGAGGAAGCTCGAGGTCACGCGCCAGTCAGTTCAGAAGGTCGAGAAGCTGGGTTACGATCGGACGATCCGTGGCAGCGAGCGTCCTAAAGGATGGATTCCGGATTTGAGCGCCGGAGATCAGGGCCCGCCGGATGAGGAGTGATTGCTGTTGGCCGGTGAGGTATGGTGTTGCATATTATGTGGCGCCCGTTGTCGGCATATGCTCAGAGCTTTGACGAGGAAGCTGTCTACTCAAAATGGACGCTCCATATTACGGTATTCTTGCAAACTCGAGCCTACCCTCTAACCAGTCCAAAATTCTCTCGCTGTGATGGCTGCGAGTCCAAAACTCGGCTACTGCTTCGGGTATAAGGCTCGGCCAAAAAACTAACGACTTTGGCATCCATGAAATTCCTTTCCACCTTTGTCGGTGGCTCGACTCACCGGAGAGGATGCGAGAAGAGAACCATAGCTCTCGGGTGGTGGGGTATCGGGCGCCAGGGCAATTTAATGCTGAGTGTGCCTTAGGCCACAAGCAGGTGCGGGGCAAGCATGGAAAGTATAAACGCCAAAAGATTTTCTTACCCCGCCATATCTCCCCTTCCTGCAGCTCCTTACCACCAAAACAAGCCCAATCCTATAATCACACGGACGTCGTCTCAGCTTAACAATTCAAAATGGGCTTCACTGATCTCGTCTCCGATGCCGGCCTGACCGGTAAGCTCCCCTGCCAGTCGCATACGCCGGGACCTTTGCTAACCAACAGTGCAGTGCTCAACAACTTCCTCCAGACCCGGTCTTACATCGCTGGGTATGTTTTTCGCCGTTTCTCAATCTCACAAGACCTCGCCTGCCTCTCCTGATGATCACCCTGGTCCGTGTTTATGAGCAGACTCAAGACCTGCATTTGATTACACACCCAGCACTCTGTGCACCTCTGACCTTTCTCGTGGCCAACCTGTCATCTGACTCGCTCTCTCTCGATCCAATGGCATTGCGCTGACATTAGCTTCCGCACTATAGCTACTCCGCCTCGCAGGCCGATGCCGTCGTCTTCAAGGCCCTGAGCGCCGCCCCCGACGCCGCCAAGTACCCCAACGCGGCCCGCTGGTACAAGCACATCGCCTCGTACGAGGACGAGTTCCCCACCCTGCCGGGCGATGCCAGCAAGCCCTACACCGTCTACGGCCCCGATGTCGCCGAGGTCACCCTGAACCCCGCCAAGGCCCCCGCCGCCGAGGAGGAGGAGGAGGATGAGGACGTCGACCTGTTCGGCTCCGACGACGAGGAGGAGGATGCCGAGGCTGTCCGCGTCCGCGAGGAGCGTCTCGCCGAGTACCGCAAGAAGAAGGAGGGCCAGGTCAAGCCCGCCGCCAAGTCGGTCGTCACCATGGATGTCAAGCCTTGGGGTACGTTTTCCTTCGCCTCTTCTCATCAATCACCAACAGTCCAGAATGGCAACGGTCGCTGACAACGAACCCCGCACAGATGACGAGACCGACATGGCTGCCCTCGAGGCCGCCGTCCGCGGCATTGAGAAGGACGGTCTGGTCTGGGGTGCCTCCAAGCTCGTCCCCGTCGGCTTCGGCATCAGGAAGCTGCAGATCAACCTGGTTGTCGAGGACGACAAGGTCTCTCTCGACGAGCTCCAGGACGAGCTTGCCGACTTCGAGGACTATATTCAGTCCTCCGACATTGTTGCCATGCAGAAGCTTTAGATTGTGTGTATTTGGGATCTAATGCCTTTCTACGAATCATAATGAGAAATGACGCTGCCTGACAAGAGCATGCGCATACCAGGATGCCATATATCTGCCCCCAAAGCGACACTGAAGATGCCCCAAACTCAACATAGAAACGCGCAATCGTATGCTTGTCACTGGGTTGGCTTTTGTTTGCGAACCTGGCAATTCAGTCCGTTTGACAGCACCTATGGAGCTGGTCGTCCCACGCGACTGATGGATTCACGAGCCAATATGACGGTGCAACATGTGTGTTTTGATCTGTCGTCCTCTCCTCTTCCCATATACCCATTCTTACCCACGAGGGTATACGCAGCCATCCCAGCCAAAACAAAACTTGCAATGCATAACAACTTGAAGCAACCCCACCGCCCCCCCGCTGCCACATTCACAAGCTTCGCATAGCCTACCACCACCTGGAACGTCTTCCCCTTCCCCTCCCCCCCTTCATCCCATCATCACCATCATCCATACCCTCATCAAAAGAATCATCATAGCCTCACCCCCCACACGCCCCTCCCCGCGCTCACGCCCAGCCACTCGCCGCCGTCGCTCCCGCTGCCGGGCACGTGCGGCACCCACCCGAGATTGCCCACCTCGTAGTCACACTGCCAGCTCGCGACGGGGCGCCGCACATTGTCGGCCGGCTGCGGCGCCCCGTTCGGGCCCGTCGCCGTCTGGTTCAGCAGATCCCAGACCAGCACCTGGCAGTCGTCGGCGCCCGACGCGAGGGTGCCGCGGCGCGAGGGCGACCACTCGACGCAGTTGAGGGAGCCGGCGTGGCCGCGGAGCTCGAGGAGGGCCTGGCCGGGCTGGCGCACGTCCAGTATCCGTATGACGTTGGAGTCTTGCGCAAAGGTTGCGAGGAGGTGGTGGTCGTGGGGGGAGGTGGCCAGGCGCAGGAGGGGCGGCGCGTGCGACATGGTCTGTTGGGCGAGGGTAGGGCTGATGCGGCCGCCGTTGGGGTCTGTGGGGTTAAGGGTAGTTGGTTAGCAAACAAGCTCGTTCCTGATGGGGGACAAAAATCATTACCTCTTTCTTCTTTGCCCGTAGGCTCGTAAATAATGGTGCTGTGTTCTAGGCTGCGGAGATCAAACATGCGGACACTGCCATCCTGACCACAGCTCACGAATACGTCGACGCTCTGGGCGCAGAACCGGACGTCGTAAACCTCCTTGTCGTGGGCGATCAGCTGCGTCTTTGCCGTCAGGGACGGAATGTCCCAAATGGTGCAGGTGGTGTCTATACTCGAAGTAATGATCAAACTCGGCGTGACCGTGTTCCAATCCAGCGACGTTAACGGAGCGGTGTGATCCGGCGTTTTCGAGTTGGACAGGAGGGCCAGCGGCGTGAGCTTCGTGACCGGCATGTCTCGGCCGTTTCGTGATGTTATAGAGGAGCTAGGGGTGTGTACTTGGGGCTCGGAGGGAAGCGACCAGAGACGAAGATGGTCGCCGGATGTAGCAAGCAAGTCGGTGGACTGCTTTTGCGCCGACGGCGGCTCCCATAGCAGGCGGGTGACTGGGTACGAGTGGGTTGCCTCTGCGATTCTCGTAAACTCCATCGAGTGTTTGGGACCGCCAGGGACGTAAGCATCAGCCGGCGTGGGGGAGAGCTGGGTATCGAGGATTTGTATCTAGAAGCATGATGTGTGTCTGTCAGCGGGCTGTATCCAAGTGAGAGGGGTTCTGGATGGGCGGCATTCACAAAGTTATGGCCGTCTTCCAGGTAGCTTCCAATGGCAAGCTTGCCAGCGCTGTTCGCCTGGGGAGCCCACTTGCACCAGTCAAAGGCGTAGAGAGCCCACGGGGCCATGTAGTTGCTGGTGCGGGATTGCGCACTCGACTGCTCGTAGCCGGGGGTCCCGGGCAAGCCATCCGAGTGACTCGAGTCGGCGCGAGGCCGGATATCGGCAAGCCCAAGAGGGGTGTTGGACACATTGCGCTGGGAGCCTGAGGTATTATATCTGGGTTCAGTGGGTGACATGAACTGCGAGGAGGTGCTCGTCCCGCCGGGCGTGGTGGGGGTGTATGGCATGTAGCCTGACCCTCCGCTTCCTTCATAGGGCGCTGAGGAGTTGGAGCGCGAGTAGGAATGCGAATGCGATGAGTTCAGCGTGTTGGGCTTTGCACATGTTTGATGCGACTGGTATTCCGACGGTGACTGCATGATGGGCAAGGTGGGAGCCGCATTGGACGGGACTGGGTTTGGTCGCCCGCCCAGCACCCCCGGCTGCAGCACGTTCGGCACGGCACCGGAGGCCTGGTAGTTTGGCAATTGCGAAAGGTTGGGAGACGCTTGGTCGAGCTTGATGTGGGGAGGGCCCGTGGTTGGGTAATCGCGGGGCGACATTTGTCGTTGCTGGCTCTGCTGGGCCATGCCCGACGACATGTGTAGCTCGTCGTGCTGCCCCGAGAAGGTGCCTGTCCGCCGCGGCGGCTGGTACTGCGGTGGCTGGTTCATCGCTGTCGACCTGATGGTCTGGCGGGGGGGGGAGAGGGAGGGAATTCGGTGGGCCAGCTGGGTCTGAGCGGCGGAGGGGATGGGAGCACTGGGACGGGCGGGCCGGGGGGGTGGTGCGCCAAGGACTGCCGATGTCCGTGTTTTAATGCCCGGGACGGCCCTTTCCAGCCGTGGTTCGGGAGGTTGGGGGGTTTTGGGGCGGGAATGCCCAGAAGCGGCAATCCTTTCGCGGGCGGGGAAAACAGACGAGGAAGGCGCAACTCTGTCTGAGCTTCTGAAGCTGCGTTCAGATCTGGCAGCAACGCCCACCCATCACAGGCACAGTCACCGGCCCACCACAAATGCGGGCAGCCAATCATATTTCACGCATTCAGCTGCGGGCACCCCCAGCCGCCATCCCTTTCCCGCAGCGCGACTGACCACACGACTGACCGTCGCATTCACAACTCATCGCTGCTTCCCAACAGACTGAACCAAAAGCTTTGGCCGACTGGACTAGGGCGAGCCAGCCGTTGATGCACTCAGCCAACTCCAGTGCTGACTCCGCTAAGCCAGCCGTCAGTTATCACACCACATCAGCTGTCCAATCAATCTTGTCCCAACATCGATATCCATCAACACCCCGGCATTCATCTTGCATCCTGTGATCATCCACCAGGCCGGGTTCAGGCTCTCGATCGCACGATGAAACACGACGCGCTACCCTCGCTGCTTCTACTCCCCTTCCCTCCTGATCCATTGAGCCGCTCCTCACTCGATGCCGCTTACCGGCCCTCACTCACGGCCACGCTCTCAAAGCTGAGGCGCCCGACAGGAGCTTCCAAACTCGTCGTCGCCGTAGCCTGTCCCGTTTTACACGGGCAATTCCGCTGGTCTAAGACGCTCTCATGGCCCCAGGCCCAGAAGCTTGTGGCCGGCGTCTACGGCCTCGTCTCGGTCGTGTGCGCGCAACTCGGGATCGGCACCGAGGTTGATGGCGGGCCTGGCTCGGTTGATTCCACAGTCGTTCTGATCGACCACGACCGCAGCAGGCACTTCGCGGCTGACTTCCGTCCCGCCATCGAGCCCAACAACACCACCGTCGTGGATCTGCCTACTTTTGCGTCTGCATACCACCCCTGGGCCTCCATCTTCCATGTCAGGAGCGAGCTCGGACTCGAGGTCTATCAGTCTTATCTCCGGTTTGCTGAGGGAAAGCAGACTCTGTTGCATGAGCAGCTTATCCCGGTGGAGGGAGGCCTGACCATGAACCTCGCTCAGGCCGATGCCTCGGAGTTGCCGGCACAGACTTCGACCTACCCAGTGGTCTGCCTTGGCGGCACCTTTGACTATCTTCACCCGGGACACAAGCTCCTTTTGGCGGCGGGTGCCCTGCTTCTCCAAGTACCCCGGAAGGACACTTCTTCGAGGCCGTGCCGTTACATTATCGGCATTACTGGCGACGATATGTTACGGAGCAAGAAATTTGCCGACTATGTCCAGTCGTGGGAAGTTCGGGCGCGGAATGTTCTTCTCTTCCTATCGCAAGTTCTTGAGCTTTCAGACCGTGGTTGGAAGAAAGGCACGACGGCGCAGGTTGAAGAGCAGGATGGCGACTTCCGGGCGACTTTCCGGGAGGGGACGATTCAAGTCCAGTGCGTCCGGATTCAAGATGCGTTTGGGCCCACCATCACGGTCGAAGACATTGAAGCTTTGGTTGTGTCTGGTGAGACGAGATCGGGCGGGCAGGCCGTCAACGAGAAACGGGCTGAGCGGGGCTGGAGGACACTTGAGGTTTTCGAGGTCGACGTGCTCGATGCCGACGAGATCACGGACGAGCCCTCCAAGACAGAAAGCTTTGCCTCCAAGATCAGCAGCACCACCATCAGGCAGCAGAGGGCGCAAGCGGCCGCCAGGACCAAGATTTGATTATAAGGAGCGATGTGCGGTTCAAATAATCAAATCAGTTGCCGGTAGTCTGCTACCATAAAGGTCTGACCCGCCGCAAACATTAAAGGCAACTTTCTCTCCCCCGAGCTGTCGGGTGCCCCGAGGTCCAACTCTTGTGCTTCTCCGTTGCGTGCCGTCTAAAACCAGCCGCTGGGGATAGACCGGTTCAGGGGTTGCGACGACGCCACCTCATTCCGCGTATGAAATGGCGTTGGGCCGGTGCTGCACAGTTGTGCAAGTTATGCTTCGCAACATGAACTATGCTACATATGCCTTGTGGTATACATACAACGCAAATATAATTACATGTACATACTTGTATCGTTGCGGCAGAGTCTCGGCAACTAAAGATGCCAGCATAAGTCTTTCCAACTTCCAACAACCCCCCCCTCTCCATTTCACTCTACCACCACTTGATCCCCTCTTCAGCATCCCCTCTTCAAGACGAAAACTCCCAGGCGTGAAGTTGGAGGCTGTGCAGGACATGCGTCCAAGTTCTCGGCCCAGGACTCGCATCAGAGTTGCGAGAGCCAACCAACCCCCTTTTTCCGGGCTCGACGTCAACAAATATAACTTGTTGCCTAAAATGTGCGGTCGGTCACGATTGCCGATTGACCCCTGGAATGTTTCCATTAGGGCGTGGTTCAAGTCCGTTCTCAGCGCTATCGTCATGGCCTTGCCCTTGAGAGGTGGAGTTTGGATTCATGTTGGGTTGCATCGTCGGACTGGGCACAGTCGAATCGGAATGGGATCCTGGCCGTGCCTCGCTCAGGTGGGCACGCAGGGGCGCGGCGCGATGGATGGATGGCGTGATTTATCGAATGGTGCGCCGAATAAACTTGCTCGAAGCGACCAAGGTGTATCCGTAAAGTACCGCGCAAAGAATTGAGTGAAGGAAACGTCCCGAGCCCTGGAGGACTAACTGAAACGTGGTATCTATGTTTATCATCATGCCATGCTGCTGAGTGGTGCAATCCGCCGGCTCAAGGAGCCCCCAAAAATAACATGCGACACGCTAAAATGCCTAGCCCTTTTTTTGCCTCCCCCTCTTTTGGGGGGGGGGGGGGGCTCAAGGCCCAAATGACCGCCGTGCCGGGTATCGTGGAAATGAAAACTGCCAAACACAAAAAAAAACACATCCACCAGGATAGACCATGTGCTCAATCGTGTGTGATGACCCACTTCGTCTGCACCCTGATACCCCCACCCGAGTCTGGCTTGTGAGGTTCTTCCGTCAAGGCCACCTCGGAGCCGCTGTCCGCGTCTCTGTGGAGTGGCGCCATGTGATCCGGTTCGGGCGTCGCCGCGGCAGCAACAGCGGACTGGTAATGCACTTGCTGATTGGCGGCGTAGAGGTCTTCGAGAGGGATCTGGCTGTCGACGGGGTTCCGCCTCAGCTTGCTGAAGCCGCTGTTGCCCGTGGCGTTTTCGGACGAGTAGCCGATCTTGGACGTGCCTCGGCGGGCTGTGCACCGTGACCAGAGCGAGCCCAGCATGGGCAAGCTGACGCACAGGATGGCTAGGTTTGGCTCCGTGGTGGACCAGAAGTCGGCCCAGATCATGGTCTCGGTGAGGTTTTCTAAGTCGAGCTTGGTGAGGGTAACGATGCGGATGACGGCAATGACACTGACACTGTAAAAAGGGCGCGGGGGGGGGAGGGGGGCCAGCGTTAGCATGATGTGTTGCAACTTTAAATGTTCCAAAACAACTTACATGAAACCCACGAGGAAGACGCCGGTCAAGCCAAGTTTTGCGGGCGTAGCCATCTTCAGAGACCAGATGGTCGGCAGGGGCAAAGTCAGGATGATGATGTCGGTGACGATGTTGAAAGCTCCAATGGCAATGAAGGAGGCAACCTGATCACCGCATTCGCCCTCGACTGATGGGTCGTATGTGCGGGCGAAGGGGCGGCAAACCAGGAACACCTGCAGGGTGTTGCCAACGGTCCAAAGACCGACAAATGTCAGGGCGGCCATGGTAGCCAGCCGCAGGCCGCGGTTCACAAAGACGCGAAGGTAAAAGACCAGGACACTGATCTTGATGGTGCTGATGGACGTGGCGTAGATGAGCTCATAGGCGACGAGCATCTTGAGGATGTGCGACAGGTTTGGCATCGTCTCGGTGATGGGGAAGCCGATGCCCATTGGTGCCCCTGAACCGAGACGTTAGCACGTTCAAGAACAGCATATGCAAATACACACAACGACGCCGGGGATCCAGCTACTCACACATGCCCTGGATCACCAGCATGGCAAGGGCCTGAGGGACGGCAAACAGGATGAGGTAGTCATCCCACCACAGCCCAGCGCCAGACGAGAAGCGAGCCACAAGACGCAGGCCCACAACCAACAGTGTCAAGAATGCCAAGATGCAGTTGACGATGAGGTGCGCCTTGACGATGGGCAGGACCGGGAACTCGACGTACTCAAACATGGTGCTGCTTTGAGTGGCTGCTATGGCCGCGCGGATGCGGTCGAACTGTCGGCGTTCATGTGACCGGAGGGGAAGAAAGAGAGAAGGTCGGGAGGTCGGGATGGGGCCGGCGGAGGTAATGAGAATGGAACGGAGGGAAGATATGCAGAAAATATCCAGCGCTGGACGGAGTTTGCCAGGTCCCAACGAGACTGCCGGGGTCGAGACCGAGACTGGGACCCGGCCCTGGGGGGCGAGAGCGGGAACTAGACCAGGGGCAAGGATTGCCGATGTTGATGTGCATACATACTCCGTAGCGGTCTTCCCATCCGCCACATCGGCAGTGTGTATGTACTATGTAGCTAGCGGCACAGCATGTGTGTGTGCGTGCGGTGAGACGGCTCGGCTTGGCTCGGCGGCAGCTCTCCCGCTCTGGTGCTGGTGATGGAGTCAGGGGTGTCAGGAGGAGGGGGAAAGTGGGGAAAAGTTCCCCTTCTCCGTGCTGGGGGCATGGAAGGCAGAAGCTAAGGGGGACCGAGAAGGGATCAAGACGATGGAATTGCTCGCCAGCCCCATGGACGTGGGCCCCTGGAACTAGGACAGGGGATGGAACAACACGCTACCTTCCTAATAGTTCACACTAGGTCGTTGCGTAGCTCAGCGGACAGTGACCAATACAGAACTGCCGATCTGTCGGGAGATTATATCGTGATGGGAGGTCGGCGAGCATTGCAACAATGGAACTAACCTAACGATGACGATCTGCAATAGCATTGGGGTGCAGCTGTTCTCAACGGTCTTGGAGTATCCATTTGGTCGGCCGTCCCTGGCCCTCGGATCCACTGATGGGCTCCAAGCGCAGCCGTTGCACTCGAGGCGAGCGGGCGAAGGAACAGCCAGGGGCCGGTGTTGTAGTGCAAGGATAAACCGGCGAATCGGGGATTGGAGTGGCGGCAATTCCTTGTCCCTGAGCTCCTAACAGGGTTTGACTTTGAACCTGCTTCGAGGTGGGCCGAAAGCCGGTGGGCGGGTAGGATGCGTTTTCTCGGCCGTCGCGAGGTCGCTTTGTTTCTGCAGGAGGCGGTCTGCGAGTGTCCATCCAACATTGTGAGGGATTGGAGCCCGGGAATTGTCACCGGCAGAACCCACCAGAGTGACCAGACCACTCTCTCGAGCCACCGAGCCACCCACCGGTGCCGCTTGCGCTTGCCTCAGTGCGGAGCTTAATAATTTGGGCGGTGGGGCCGACCTTCCACATTGCCCCGCGCTCTTTCCCAGGATGCGACTTGCAAGTTTCCCATTATTCTCCCTTCGCAATCGAGGTCCTACCAGGCCGTACCTCGTCTGACCTTGACGGGAGCATGGATAAGCTAAGCGCTGTGGTAGGATATATCTGGCATGTTTGTTGAGCTCGAGATTGGCATCGAAGCTGTCTTCTCCTGGCCCCGTCTGCCCCTCCCTCAAGCACCCACACACGAATGCTCGTCCTCGCTTGGTTGGACCATTGGATGGAGGTGATTGTCATGGGCGGGGGTGCCAGGGAACCAACCTGCAGAAAGCATTGAGTGGAGATGGATGGATATGGCACCACAGGAGCCGATGCCTAACCATTCGCGGGGGGCCAGCGGAAGTGAGGGAAGGAGGGGTTCTCGGGGCTGTTGGCCTCGCTCACATGGCGACATCTGACGCTGTGTCTGCCGCCGGAGATATATCCAGAAATCCGCCATCTTTTCTCCTTTTTTTCACGCCTCCCCTCTTCTGCATGAAACGGTCCGCTGTCCACAGTCCACCGCCGTTCACATACTTATAATTCTCTGCGATAAGCACCGAGCCGCCACTCACGCTCCGTCTCCTCCCCCAGCAAGCAATACAACCGGACATGGCTTCTGCAGACGCCCTCGACCAGCCGTTCGACTATATTGTCGTCGGCGGCGGTACTGCTGGCTTGGTTGTCGCCAACCGCCTTACTGAAGACAGCAATGTCCGTGTTCTCGTTGTCGAGGCCGGCGGCGACCGCACCGCGGACCCGCTGGTCCTGTGTCCCGGCCTGGTCGGCGCCGTGTACGGCAAAGAAGAGTACGACTGGAACTTTAGCTCAACACCCCAGGTCAGCCGCGTCCAACATCAACCCCCAAGAGCATGACACATGACAGCCGAGAGGACCATAGCGGCTGACCGGTTACATAGCCGACCTTGAACGGCCGGTGCATCAACCAGGCCCGCGGCAAGATGCTTGGCGGCAGCTCGGCGCTCAACTTCCTGATGCTGGTCTACCCCTCCAAAGGAAACATCGATTCGTGGGCCGCTCTGGGCAACCCAAGCTGGGACTTTGACTCGCTGGCCCCGTACTTCCGCAAGTTCGCGACCGTTCACGCGCCGCCCCAGTGCGCCCGGGACATGGTCGGCCTCACCTACCATGACGAGAGCCTGGCCAAGGGCGACGGACCCATCCATGTCTCGTTCAGCAAGGGGTACAATGCGGCAAACAAGGCTTGGATGGACACGTTTGCCGGACTTGGCCTTGAGGTCTCGACCGATCCCCGGGCCGGTCGGGCGCTCGGGGCATTCCAGAACCAGGTATCCATCGACCCGGCCACCAAGACGAGGAGCTATGCTGCGAGCGGCTACTATACCCCCGAGGTTGCCAAGCGGCCCAACCTCGTCGTTCTCACCGAAACCCTGGTGAGCAGGATCATCTTCGACACGACGGGCGGTGCCGACGCCGTGGCCACCGGCGTCGAGATTGTCGGCAAGGACGGCCAGAAGAGGCAGGTTTCAGCCAGCGCCGAGGTCATCATGGCAGCGGGGACTCTGCAAACGCCGCAGATCCTCGAGCTGTCGGGAGTGGGAGGTCGTGGCTTGTTGGAGAAGCACAGCATCCCCGTGATTGTGGACAACGCCAACGTGGGCGAGCACGTGCAGGACCATCCCATTGTCTGCCAGAGCTTCGAGGTCTCGGACGGCGTGCCTTCGGGGGACGTCCTGCGGGACGCCAACATTCTCCAGGCCCTGGTCGGCATGTACCAGGGCGGGGGCGAGGGCCCACTGGGCCAGAGCACCATCAGCGTGGCCTACGCGCCGCTCGTCGACGGCTCGGGCGTCTTGCAGGCCGAGGCCAAGAAGGCGCTGTTCAGCCAGCACGAATCGTCCCTCTCCGCCCCCGGCGCCGAGGCGGGCCGCAGGCTGGTCGAGTCCCAGGACGAGGCGGCGTTCCAGTACATCCTCTTCCCGAGCCAGATCAACATCTCGGACCGGCCGGCCAACATGGCCGAGTACATCACGCCGGTGCTCCCCGAGAACTACCTGACCATCATGACGATCCTCAACCAGCCCTTCTCGCGCGGCAGCGTGCACATCTCGGGGCCCGACATCGCGTCGGCGCCCGTGTGGGACCCCAAGTACAACTCGAACCCGCTCGATCTCGAGCTGCTGGCGCGCGGCGTGCAGTTCGTCGAGCGCGTCGTCGCGCCGTCGAGCCCCTTTGGCGGGCTGCTCAAGGCCGACGGCAAGCGGCTGCCGCCGCTCGCGGGCGACGATCTGGAGCGCGCGAGGGAGATTGTCCGGCAGCGCCAGATCTCGGTGTTCCACGTGGCCGGCAGCTGCGCCATGCTGCCGCGGGACAAGGGCGGCGTCGTCGACGAGCGTCTGCGCGTGTACGGCACCAGGGGCCTGCGGATTGTGGATGCCAGTGTCTTCCCGATCGAGCCGGTGGGGAATATCCAGAGCACCGTGTATGCGGTTGCCGAGCGGGCGGCCGATCTGATCAAGGAGGATCGCGCGGCGGCTTGAGGGTTGGGCCGCAGGGGTGGATCGATATACCATGGTACCTACCTAATAGACACGATATACTTTGATACGCGATACATTTCGGAAGCTGAATGCACTTTGCTTGTGACCGTCTCCGCGATATGCGATGTTTGCTCGAGCATGATTTTGTCGTCGCAACTCCACCGCAACAGGCTACTGTTGACGGCAGATCTGGATCGCTCTATTCATGGTTAAATCCTCTGTGGCGCAATTGGCTAGCGCGTCTGACTGTTAATCAGGAGGTTGGAAGTTCGAGCCTTCCCGGAGGAGACAACCTTTATTTTTCCGTGTTTGGGCCTTGATGCCTTTCCTTTTTGCCCGGGTGTTAGTTACACTTGCTCCTGCTGAAGACCGAGGGGGGAAATAATTGGCCTGGTCAGGGGTTCCAAGCGTCTACCATGTTTACCTCGTTGACAACCGCAACAACGCAACAAGGGGATGTTACCAAGGGTTAGGGTCACCTCTCAAACATCGGATGACAGCACCACGTGACCGCACCAAGCAAGCCGGCGCTTGGGCTCACGCTCCGAGATCCATCTTCAATTCTTGTCGATCCGACAAACGTCGAGCCGCGCCAGCCAGCGAACCCCGCCTACACACACACACACACACACACACACACACACACACATACCGAGAGAACTAGCCCGCCGCCAATGGCAAGCCTCCCGATCCTGTCGCAGGCCGTGCGGTCGACCGCATCGGCATCCAAGTCGCTCTCGTCGTCGATGCGCCTCCTCGCCGTCTCGTCGGCGCGGCCCGCAACAGCGCTGCCGTCGGTGCAGCTGCAGACGCGGTGCTGCTCGCACGCCATCCTCTCGCCGCCGCCGCCAAGGGCGGGATCCGCGCTTGCGACGACGGGATCCGCGGCCGCGGCGGCGGTGGGCGCCGCCGTGGCGCGGACACAGCAGCAGCAGCAGCGCGGCGCCGTGTCGTTCCAGACGCAGCAGACGCGCGGGATGAAGGTGCGCAGCGCGATCAAGAAGCGGTGCGAGCATTGCAAGGTGAGAAGAGACTGACTGGGGCTTACTGCCTTCCTGGGGACGGACGGACGGAATGCGCCGCCGCCCGCGAATGGGTTGTTGTGCGTGGTGGACACGGCTGACGCTGCATTTTCTTCTTCGCCGCCCCGCTAGGTTGTCCGGAGGAAAGCGAACAAGCGCCACAACGGCTATCTCTACATCATATGCCCGGCCAACCCGAGGCATAAGCAGCGCCAGGGGTAGACGGTCATGGTCTCGCGATGTATGGTCATGTCAATTGCTCCGTGCCCGGGCAAGGTTTCTTGTACGATAGGTGCAAAGGGGGGTCTGTAGACGGTTGGGATAGGCCCCGGAAGAACGGCGGTCACAGAACTCGGCTCAGTTTTATGCAACACGGTAGATGCCACGGCCGTGACGGCTTCACTTCGGGGGGAGGCTTACGCCGGACAGAAGGTGGGAACCCAATGCATGTATAGCATAGCAGGACAGCGGACCGGGCTGGTGAGACCGAGGCAATCGGCTTTTCTTGTTGGGCTTCACAAGCCGTCAATATACCGCTCCATGCTCTCCCATTCTGTCTTGCCCGTCGACAGGAGGTATCGGATGTGGCCCTTTTTTGTTCTGTCAGCATCAGCGCGCGCACCAGGTGTGACAGCGGCGGGACCGACTGGATCTGTGACGCGGCGATGCCGCTCAAACTCGTCGCGCGCAAACTGGCGCGTCTCGGCGCGGGTGGTCGGGTTGGCGATTCGGCGTGTGCTGCGGAGGATGTGGCGGTAGAATGAGAGAACCCGTGCTCGTTGGAGGAACTGGGTGGGTTAGGTGTAAGGTTGACATGTCGGCCCGGACAGTCGGCAGGAAGGGGGGAGGGAGGCAGCATACATGCTCTAGGCTGAGGGTCGGACCGAGACGCGAGTGCGGGACTGTCGCGTATGCGCGAACCGGCCACCGCATCGGGGCCAGAATGGGGCGCATTAGTTG
>MU853404.1:1833907-1844945 GCA_033297235.1 Trichocladium antarcticum
GGGGGGGACGGATAAGGGATGTATCAAAGGGAAAGTAGCGACGCCAATTCTGTCGGGTCCATCGAGTTCGCCAAGAGGTATTGATCCGGGCCGCGGAGGGGGGATAATGGTACCGGATGGCGGATGCGACTTCCAACTGTCAGCGAGATAAATTGTTCAACGTCAGTGCCAGCCCCACATCAGAACTCCCAGCTCTCTGCCGTTCCTGCCCAAGCAAGCATACTGTATGTAAAATGGCAGATGGACGACAGCCTGGCACAATGCAAAGATAGGTAAGGATACACAGTTCTTGTTGGCTGCAGCGACCTGTGCATGGTTGCAAAGCGCAGCAGGATGCGTGCAGAACACGAACCCACGTGAACAGGCACGTGGGTGCATGGACGCCCCAGAGCATCGCGTCCCCGGCCTCGACGCGCTGGATCCGTATCATTTCTTAATTGACTTGCTGCGGCGGACGGGCGGTTTCGAATCCCACCATGACAAAGCGCCGGCAGGCGCCAGCAAGCCCCGTGGAGCTTGCGAACGGCAAGACTGACGAGCAGTTTCTTGCCGACTACCTGCAGCCGAGGTTAGCCTGCTCAAGACTCAACCAACCTGCAACCAGTCCGATCAATTAAATCCTCCATCAGTTCCACAGAATCGCCATGGATGACATGCTGGACCCATCCGCAGACCGGCGCCGAGCACAGCATCAGGCTGGCACGCTGTAATGCTCTCGGGAATGAGGAACTCAACGCCTGCTTCCGCCTGATCGAGCAAACAAGCCGCGACGACTATGAAAACTCGACGGCAAAATGGCACGCGCCCAGGAAGCTCAAAGAGATGAGATCGCCCGATCTGCGGTACATCGTGGTCGAGGAGGCGCACACGGGCACCATCCGCGCCTTCACCTCGCTGATGCCGACCTTTGAGGAGGGCCAGCCGGTCATCTACTGCTACGAGATCCATCTCGCGCCGGAGCTCCAAGGGTTGGTTGGTTTGGGGGCGCCCCCCCCGTCGGCCGTGATGAGAAGTTCCCCCTCGCTGATACTGACTGGCGCTGTCGGCAGGACCGGGCTCGGCTCGTTGCTCATGTCGTTCCACGCGACCGTCGCGGCGAACCTGCCGCCCGTCACCAAGGTCATGCTGACCTGCTTCCTGTCGAACCAGCGCGCGCTGGGCTTTTACAGGAAACTGGGGTTCGAAAAGGACGCCATCTCGCCCGAGCCGAGGACCCTCCGCGGGGGGACGACTGTTGCCCCGGATTATGTCATCATGAGCAAGACGGTCCGGTCGAGGGTTGGGGATTCTGCTGGTTGATCTTGCTGTATCGTATCTGTATTGTACGTGGAGAACGGAAAGAGCATGCCTACTATAAGGCGCCACCCTGCTCTGGGAAAACGGTCTTGGCGACAATCCCCAGATGCTAACAGCGTTTTGTACCAAAGATTATCTTAGTATTGTTTTCAGCTAACCGAGTTTTGTACGTGAGATAGTCTTATGCTACCTGGAGCATTTTCGAATTAATTAGATCTTACTAGCTAAGATGATCTTACTTACGAAACATCTTGATTAGCTAACTGTCTTTAACTATAAAAACAGTATTGCGTTCAAAACGCTTACTGCCTTACGTAACGGCTCTATCGAGCGACGTAATTAATAGTAATAATACCGCCTGCTTGCCTGCCTACGCGCCTGCCCGCGCGCCTACCCGCTTGCCTACTTGCCCGCTTGCCCGCGCGCCTGCCCGCGCGCCTGCCCGCGCGTAGAAGGTCGTTAATCGGCTTGTAAGCTAACTCGCTAGGCATTGACTTGTTGGTAGGAGCTAGGTTATAGAGAGCTACAGACCTTGCTAAGCTATAGAGAAGGTTGTTAATCGGCTTGTGAGCTAACTCGCTAGGCATTGACTTGTTAGTGGGAGCTAGGTTGCGGAGAGCTACACTGACCTTGCTGAGCTGCAGAGAAGGTCGTTAATTAGCTTGTGAGCCAACTCGCTGGGTTGCGGAGAGCTATACTGTAACGGTTGTATACAACAAGGTTGCACAATAGTGCAACCTTCGTAGGAGCTCGCGAGGGCTGAAGGCTCTACGCGGCGAGCTCCACCTAGTGTGGAGCCACGCTCCTCTAGCTACAGGGTGCTTAGCCAACCATATAGTATAGCATATAATATAGTATATAACATAGGCTATACTTGTAACACTACCCTCCCTCTCTAAATAAGCCCCCCTATATAAAAATAGCCTCTATTTTGGATGCTTGTATCTAGAGCTATCCTAACCGCTTACTTAATCTTAGATGCTTGTATCTAGAGCTATCCTAACTGTTTAATTCTAGATGCTTATATCTAGAGCTATCTCAAACGCTCCTAAAACACCCGATTTTAGATACTTGTATCTAGAGCCTATCCTATTCTATACGCTCGATTTTAGATACTTGTATCTATAGCCCGTTCCTTTTGCTTAGCGCCTTGCCTCCTGCTGCTATACCCTCCTTCTTCGCGTCTACGATAGTAGCCCTAGGAGCTTAGGGTATATATCGTAGAACTCCTAGATAGCATTATTATAGCTATGTAGATCCGTTATAGGTTGCTAAGTTAGGTTGTTATAACCTTCCTACTTAACTTAGTACTACTAGCGGCTGTTCGCCGCCTTACTAAACCCTATAATCTTCTCGAACCTTTACTCTACTATGTCTTCGCCCTTGTTAGTCCGTGTAACTACGCGCCTACGGTTAGCGCTTACGTCGTCGTCGACCCTCTCTTAGCTAGCTAGCCCCTACCCTAGGTAGCGCCTTACTCTCGAGACGTAGAACGTAGGGAAGATCGTTATATTCGCTAGGAGCTTTAGAGTTACTGCGTATAACGAGGCCTTTGTAACCTTGAACGGGCCTATAACGGTCGTATACAACAAGGTTGCACAACAGTGCAACCTTCGTAGGAGCTTGCGAGGGCTGAAGGCTCTACGCGGCAAGCTCTACCTAGTGTGGAGCTACGCTCCTCTAGCTACAGGGTGCTTAGCCAACTATATAGTATAGTACATGATATAGCATATAATACAGGCTGTGCCTGTGACACTACCCTCCCTCTCTAAACAAGCCCCCTATACAAAAATAGCCCCCTATCCCGGGTGCTTGTATCTGGAGTTAGAGTTATCTTAGCGCCTACCCTAGCGCTACGCCTTCCTTCTCTGCGTCTACAATAGCAGGCCTAGAAGCTCGGGGTATATATCGTAGAACTCCTAGATAGCGTTATTATAGCTATGTAGATCCGTTATAGGTTACTAAGTCAGGTTGTTATAACCTTCCTACTTAACTTAGTACTACTAGTAACCGTTCGCTACCTTACTAAACCCTACGATCCTCTTAAACCTCTACTTTACTACGTCTTCGCCTTCGTTAGTCCGTGTAACTACGCGCCTATAGTTAGCGCTTATATTGTTATTAACCCTCTCTTAGCCGGCTAGCCCCTACCCTAGGTAGCGCCTTACTCTTAAGACGTAGAACGTAGGGAAGATCGTTATATTCGCTAGGAGCTTTAGAGTTACTATATATAACAAGGCCTTTGTAACTTCGAACGGGCCTTCCTACTATAGCGCGAGCTTTATAGTTGGCCTACTAGTCTTATAGTTCTATATATCGAGCATCGCCCTATCGCTAACGCGGTACTATAGCGTATCCTCCCTATAGCGGTTCGCGTTCTGTTTGTAGCGGTCCTATAACTACTTTGCTAGCGCTATAACCTTCCCAAGGATCGCCCTAAAGCGGTCTATAAGCTTAGATACCTAGAAAAACTCCCGCTTCTACTACTCCGAGATATTTAGTAGGTATAGCTTCGATAGCTCTACGCCTATCCTAGGGTTAAAGCTATAATTCGCGAAGAACGGTAATACGCTTATTGTCTCGGAGACTATATTATTCCCTATAAACTCCGCTAAAGGGAGCTAGTTAACCTAGTTATCCTATACCTAGTCGATATATAGCTATAGGTACTACTCTAGTTCCGCGTTAATCCGCTCCGTCTAGCTATTTATCTAGGGGTAGAACGCTAATAAGGGTTTTAGGGTAATTGTAAGGCGCGTTAATAGCGCCCTCTAGAACCCTAAAACGAACTATATACCTCTATCCGATATAATCGTCTCTAGTACATTATAGAGCGAGTATACGCGCTTAATAAACTAGTTAGCTAGCTTATTAGCCTTTAGTATCGCTATTATAATAAAGTAGCGTATCTTTATAAGCTAGTTAACTACTACTACTATATACCTAAACTCCTACCCCCTCCGTTTATATAGTAGGAGCGGCGTAATATAGTCTACTAATATATCTTGCTATAGCGCTAATAGTAGCGGGAGTAGCTTAAGGAACCCTATAGGCTTTAAGCAGGGGTTCTTCGTCTTAAAGTATAGTATATAGGCTCCTACGAACGTCCTTACTAATACGCTTATCCCTAGCTACTAGTAGACCCTATTTATTAGGTTAAGCGTCTTCGTCCTCCCGAAGTACCTACTAGGCCCTAACGTATATATCTAGTAGATAAGCTATAAATAGAGCTCCGTATTACCCGGGTTAATTATTAGCCTACTATAGTAGAATGCCCTACCTGAGACTAACTTATACTTAGCGAACGGCACTCTTAGCTCCCGCTTGATCTTACTTAGCTAGGCGCGTACCTCCTAGTCGCTAAGCGCCTCTACTATATCTACTATAAACGGCAAGGTCACGTAGCTCTCTACAATAAGGTCGTTAGCATAGCGCAAAACGTTAAAGCTAAAGAGCTCTAGTATCTCGCCTAGTAGCTTAGCGTTGTATTTACTACTAAAGGTCTCTAGGTCGAACTTGCTTAGGTCGATCAGAGGGCGCCGCCTATTCTATAGCCTATTATCTTTAACGTCTTTTAGTATAAACTCTAGCTTCCTACTAAGCGCGTTAGGGCGGCCGATTGCTATACCTAGGTAGTAGATAATCTAGAAGTTAAAGCGCAATAAGAACTCTAACTAGCGTATATAGCGTAGCAATAGCTACTTCGTTATACCGAAGGTCTATAGGTTCTTGTAATCCGTAATAATATCGAACCTCTTAGCTATACCTTCGAGCTTAGGGCGCTATTCTTCAAGCGCTTTAACGATTATAAGGAGCTCCTTATTGTAGATATTGTAGTTACACTTGGCTATAGTATACTTCGCTAAGAAGTAAGCAACTAGATATAACTTACTATTATCCCCTTCCTATAGTAGCGCTCTACCTACCGACTAGTCTAACGTATTAACTTCTACTACCGCTCGCTTCTCCTAGTTATATATCCGTAGTGCTAGTGCCGTAATAAACTATACCTTTAGGCGCTAGAAAGCCGCCTTATACTACTCGGACTACTCCTAGTCTACTATCTTCTTCGTAAGCTTGTATAGCGGCTGTATATAGCTCGAAAAACCTCGTATAAATCGGCGGTAGAAGTTCGCGAACCCTAAGAACCGCTAGAGGTACCTCCTTGTCTCTAGAGCCTCCTAATTACATACCGCTTTAACCTTATCTAGGTCTATCTTAATACCCCCGGGCGTAATAATAAGCCCTAGGTACTTCGTCCGCTTCGTATAGAATTCGCACTTGTTAATATCTACCTATAGGCCTACGTCGATTATACGCTTTAGTACCTCCCTAACTTACTTAATATACTCCTCGAGCGTACTAGAGTAGACTAGGATATTATCTAGGTACGCTATTACGTAGTTATCTAGAGCGTTATAAAGGATGTTGTTTACGTAATACTAGAAGGTAGCGGGCGCGCCCTATAGGCTAAACGGCGTAACTAGCGTCTTATATAGGCTGAATCTTGTAATAAACGCTATAAGCCACTTGTAGCCTAGCGCTATATATACTTAGTTAAACGCCGCGATTACGTCGAGCTTCGTGAAGATCTTTGCTTTATAGATAGAGTCTAGGGTCTCCTAGATTAGCGGGATAGGGTACTAGCTCTTTAGCGTTACGTTATTAATACTATAGTAGTTGACGTAGATCCTAATGCCTCTGCCTAGCTTCTAGGCTATAAGGATAGACGATAAGGCGCTTGAGCGTAAGGGCTAGATAAACCCCTTCGTAAGGTTGTTATCGAGCTAGCGCTTTAGTATATATAGCTCTATTAGCGACATCGGGCGATTCCTTAAGTATAGGACTACACTCTCTAGGAGTAGCTCGATCCTATAGTTATATATATAGTAGGGAAGTAAGATATTAGCGTCCTATAGGATAAAGGTAGCTACTAGGTCTTAGTATTCCTTTAGTAAGCGCGCCTTAATCTCGTCTAAAGTAGGCGCTAGTCTATCTACCTTATTAAAGAACTTCTTAGAATCCTCCTCTATAATCTTATTAAGCTTTTTATCCCCTTTAGCAAGCGTATCGATAAAGCTATAGAACCTTGCTAGGAGTATCGACTTCGCGTACTCTAGTATACTCTCTTAACTTAGTAGGTCCTTAAAAAACTACTTAGGTAGAACTAGTATATAGTCTCTCTTCTTAGCCTCTACCACTCTCTCTAGCTCGCCTAGTATAGTCTATATAACTACTACACCCTTCTATTAGTATACCGCTAGGAAGCTCGCTCTATTTAGGATCTTCGTATTATCCTAGCGGATCTTCCCCTGTACTTAACTAAGCGGGGGTAGGGTATAAGAGGGGGAACAGGGTCTAGGGGGTAGTCTCCTAGCGCTAGCTACTACCTCTACTAGCCTTAGTAATATAGGGGGCGGCGCTTCGACCGGTACGCCTATCGCTCCTAGTGGTATAAGCGTCCCCTATAGGTCGGCCTACGCGCCTCCCTAGGACGTAGATCTCTACCGTCTACAGGCCCGTCTCCGCCTATTGGACCGCCTAGCTCTCTTGTAGTTAGAGAGCTTGCTTATAACAATAGCAACCTCGTCGTCGTTACTAGAGGTACTATAGTCGTTATCTTCAGGTACGTCCTCTACTATTATATAGTACCGCTCGCTATTCCTAGGGGGTAGGGGTACCTCTAGCTAGCCTACCTACTAAGTAACCTAGCTCCTAATATACTCTAGTAGGTACCTCCTATAGTAATACTCTATAAATTCGAGCTATAGGGTCTCCTAGTCGATCCGTAGGTTATACTTCCGTAGCTATAGGAGGCCTAAGATTACTAGGGTCTCCTTTATAAGCGTTATAACGAAGTATACTAGGGTCTCCTAGTGGTTGCTAACGACTAGCGTAAGCGCCACTAAATGCTCGATCTAGTATAAGAACCCTCCGTTAGCTAGAAATAGCAGCTACTATACTACTAGCCTCTCTAGTAGCAGCCTATTTATAACTATAAAGCTAAAATCCACGAACGCTAGACCTATATAACCTAAGTCTACAAGTGCTATATACTCTATATTACGCCTACTAACTACTAGGTATAATAATAAGAGAATAGATTTAGCGCTACTACCTACGGCACTAATAACTAAACTATCTCCCTATCCTTCCTACGGCTAGCGGTACCCCTCCTATAAGCGACAGTTTATAGGAGCTCCTCGTTTCCCTAGTTGTTATATAAGAAGCCGAAACTAAGGGGTTGCTTTATACTCTAGTAAGCGCTATAGTCCTCCTGCTTGTCTACCTCCCTAACGATAAAACCGCTCTAGTTAGGGGCGTCTGTAAAACGTACAGCGAGCCCGCCTCGACCCCTTTAATAGGCCCTAGCGTAGCCGCTTACGCTGCTACAAGCTAGGAGGCCCCTAGAGGGGGCTTAACCAAAGCCTTACTAAGTAGGCTGCTACTATCCCTAAGGCTACTGCTATCTCTACGCGCCGCTATAGCCCTACGCTCCGCCGTAGCCCTACGCTCCGCTATAGCCCTACGCCCTGCTATAGCCTTACGCGCCGCTATAGCCCTATACCCTGCTATAGCCCTACGCGCCGCCGTAGCCCTACGTGCCTTCGCGCTACAGCTAGCTACTATAGCTATTACAGCCTCCTCGGCCAGCCCGGCAATACCTTAAGATACAGTCACCAGCGCCGTACTTAAAGCATAGGCTGCCAGCCCTACGGCGCTCCTTTTCTTATAGTATAAGCGTAGCTAGGGTAACGGCGTCGATCTCTATAGCGTCGGGATCCTAGGCTCTCCTAGTACCCCTGCTACCGCTGCTATAATATATAGTAAGCGCGCTGTTGCTACTATAGATCTTCTTCCTAAAGTCCTTTATATCTAAGTTTGTAGATAGGGTCTAGGCTATCTTAGCCTATACGTCGAAGTCGTCCGACGCTAGTAGCCTAACCTATAACGTAAACGTAGCTAAGAGGCGGGCTAAGATCCGTTCTCTGAATATATAGACCTATATTACGCTTTCGATATTAGTAGTATCGGCTAGGTTCGAGAACTCTATTAGGAAGTTATTAAAGTTCGCGAACTTGTTCTCCTAGATAAGTATATAGAGCTAGTTCGTAGCCGCTATAGCGACGTTATAGGTTATATACTACTTCTTAAGGTCATTTAGGAACTTAGTCCTAGTCTTCTAGTACTAGCGCCTATTGTCGTCCAGGTAGTTCTCGATCGTCTAGAGCTTCGACTTAACCGCGTAGCTCGCGTTGCTACTAAGCATCGCCTTAGCGTATAGGATCTTCGTACGCTTAGTTAAGAACTTGTAAGGGCGTATTCTCTAGCGCCCCTAGACCTTATCTAACTAGTTATTAAACAGGGTAGTCCGCTTAATAGTATCCTTCTCCTCCCCTATAAACGGTATCGGGTAGAGGAGGGACATTATAGCTAGGTTGTCCTTATTATAGTACTAGTATAACGGCTAGCTATTACCTCTACTACCTCCGGCTAGCGTAGCGCTTATCGCCTCGAGCGCCTATAGGGTTATTAGTCTTTGCTCCTCGAGCATCTTCGAGATTACCGCGTTCGTATACTTCTACGCCTTAAGCTATTTATAGAGCGCCTTACCCTCGGTAACTACGTTATTAGCTATCGCCTAGGTATTAGCGAGCGTAGCAAGTGTCGCCTTCTACTCCGCTAGCGCAGCTCTTAGCTACTCGCGTATAATAGTAGCATATAACAGGCTAGCTTACTCTAGCGCCTACATTAGCATGTTGTTACTATCTTCTAACCTATCTATTATCCTAGTTCGTTAAGGTAGTTCTATAGAGGGTAGTCCTATATGTCGGATATCCTATACGTCGGACTGTAAATAGGGGTAGGGTGCTCGTTTTAACTTATACTATATAGTTAAGGTTAAACAAAGTCCGGTACGTTGGAAAAAAGAAGCGTTCTAGCTAGTCTAAGGTGTTCGATCTACCTCTAACGGTCTAACTAGCTACGCGCGCAAGTTGAAGGTACAACCTACTATAACGGTTGTATATAATAAGGTTATATAACAGTGCAACCTTCGTAGGAGCTCGCGAGGGCTGAAGGCTCTACGCGGCGAGCTCTACCTAGTGTAGAGCTACGCTCCTCTAGCTACAGGGTGCTTAGCCAACTATATGGCATGGCACATGATATAGCACATGACATAGGCTGTGCCTGTGACAGGGCCCTCCTACCGTAGCGTAAGCTTCGCGGTTAGCCTACTAGTCTTATAGTTCTGTCATGGGTCTAGCCGTGACATATGGCCGTATGGCCATTGCGGGCCGTATGGCCATTGTGGAGCGGTTGTGCGATGTAGGGCCTGCAGAGCCTGTAGCATGTGGAGCCCGCTACGTAGGGCTTATCCCCGGCGGGCTATACCTACTATCTTAAGTTCCTTGTATAACTACATCGAATATATACGTACCCTAACATTAGGTATTTACTACCTGTAATAGTTAGTTGTACCTTCTGTTCGTGTATATAGACCTTCGTCGATTAATTACGACGAATTTACATTATACGAACTAACCGAAATTACAATTTGACCGCCCTGAACCTAAGAAACCAACAAGATAGTTAGTCCCGAAACGACAAGATAGTCCGATACCTAAACCTAAGAAACCCGAACCCCTAAGCCTAAGAACCTGAACCTAAGAAACCGAACCCCCAAACCTAAGAAACCTGAACAAAGAAGATAACAAGTACTATAGACGTTAACGCAAGCTCCGTAGCCTAAGTGCCTATTCCTATTAAGGATATACGTAGCAAGGCCGTTATAGCCCTAAAGGAAGAGATATACCCGAAACTAAAGGGTTATTTCGAAGGATACTATAGGCTGTTCATAGGTAATAACCTCCTACTTAAAGTACTTAGGAGAGCTAGAAAGGACAACACGACGGAGAGGATAATAGCGAACCTTGCTAAATATATCCTTAAAGGCGCGACTGAGGAAATCTAGAGATAGATAGTTAGGGCGAATAAGGCAAACGAGAAGGCTATAGTACTATACGCAAAGAATAACGTTTTAACGAGGCTAATCGAGTCTAGGAAGCTAGGCGGCGGCGGCGGCGGTGCTAGAGAGGGTAGTATACTATATATATCCGCGTTTTCGGGCTCTAAGAGGGACTTAGCGAAGCGAACTACGTAATTCTAAATATAGAAAACACTAATTATAGCGCGATAGGCCGTAAGGCCGCTAGAATATTCGACCGAGAAATCGAAGATCCTTTATATAGCTTCGCTACTAGAGGGAATTGTAGCTATAGGAATTAGTAACTATATCGATACTATTATTACGAATCCAGGCGATAAGCAAGCCTAGGTATAGATAACTACCGACGAGTTTATTAAGTTCCTTTCTAAGAAGTACGCGACGATAGATCTAGTAGCTAACGTAGAGAACAAGCTACGTAAGATAGCGTAGAAGGATAAGTACGCGAAGTTTATAGACTTTATTATAGAGTTCTCGAACCTCTATAACCTAAGTAACTAGAATAACGCTACTTGCGTATATACGCTAAAAGAGAAGCTTTCGAAGCCGATATAGGACCTGATCCTACTATAGACGAACCTCCTAGCCTAGGATAACTTCTAGGGATAGGTTACTATAGCCTAGGCCTAGGCTAATAACCTCGAAATAGAGGAACACTTAAAGAAGGCTAATGAGCCGAACTACTATAACGGCTATAATACTAAGAAGGAAGGTAAGGACCTAAACGCTATAGAC
>MU853404.1:1851429-1867421 GCA_033297235.1 Trichocladium antarcticum
TAAAGCCGTAATTCGCGAAGAACGGTAACACGCCCGTCGTCTTAGAGACTATATTGTTCCCCGCAAACTCTACTAGGGGGAGCTAGTTAACCTAGTTATCCTATACCTAGTCGATATATAGCCGTAGGTACTACTTTAGTTCTACGTTAATCCGCTCTATCTAGCCGTTTATCTAGGGGTAGAACGCTAACGAGGGTCTTAGGGTAATCGCAAGGCGCGCTAATAGCGCCCTCTAGAACCCTAAAACGAACTACGTACCTCTATCCGATATAATCGTCTCTAGTACGCTATAGAGCAAGTATACGCGCTTAATAAACCAGTTAGCTAGCTCGTTAGCCTCTAATGTCGCCGTTACAATAAAGTAGCGTATCTTTATAAGCCGGTTAACTACTACTACTATATACCTAAACTCCTACCCCCTCCGGTTATATAGCAGGAGCGGCGTAATATAGTCTACCGATATATCTCGCTATAGCGCTAACGGTAGCGGGAGCGGCTTAAAGAACCCTATAGGCTTCGAGCGGGGGTTCTTCGTCTTAAAGTATAGAATATAGGCTTTAACGAATGTCTTTACTAACACGCTTATCCCTAGCTACTAGTAGACCCTGTTTATTAGGTCGAGCGTCTTCGTCCTCCCTAGGTACCTGCTAGGCCCTAACGTATATATCTAGTAGATAAGCTACAAATAGAGCTCTATATCGCCTAGGTCGATTATTAGCCTACTATAGTAGAACGCCCTACCTAAGACTAACTTACACTTGGCGAACGGTACTCTTAGCTCCTACTTGATCTTGCTTAGCTAGGCGTGTACCTCCCGGTCGCTAAGCGCCTCTATTACGTCTGCTATAAATAGCGAGCTTATATAGCTCTCCGCGATAAGGTCGTTAGCGTAGCGCGAAACGTCGAGGCTAAAGAGCTCTAGTATCTTGCCTAGTAGCTTAGAGTCGTACTTGCTACTAAAGGTCTCTAGGTTGAACTTGCTTAGGTCGATTAGGGGGCGCCGCCTATTCCGTAGCCTATTATCTTTAACGTCCTTTAGTATAAACTCTAGCTTCCTACTTAGCGCGTCAGGGCGGCCGTTTACCGTGCCCGGGCGGTAGATAATCTAGAAGTCAAAACGTAACAAGAACTCCAACTAGCGTATATAGCGTAGCAATAGCTACTTCGTTATACTAAAGGTCTGTAGGTTCTTATAGTCTATAATAATATCGAACCTTTCGGCCGCGCCTTCGAGCTTAGGGCGCTATTCTTCAAGCGCCTTAACGATCGTAAGGAGCTCCTTATCGTAGATATTATAGTTACACTCGGCCACGGTATACTTCGCCGAGAAATAAGCAACTAGATGTAACTTACTATTATCCCCTTCCTATAGTAGCGCTCTACCCGCTAACTAGTCTAACGTATCAACTTCTACTATAGCGCGCTTCTCCTAGTTATATATCCGTAGTACCGGTGCTGTAATAAAGCATACCTTTAGGCGCTAGAAAGCCGCTTCGTATTGCTCGGACTACTCCTAGTCTACTATCTTCTTTATAAGCTCGTATAGCGGCTATACGTAGCTCGAAAAACCTCGTATAAATTAGCGGTAGAAGTTCGCGAACCCTAAGAACCGCTAGAGGTACCTCCTTGTCTCTAGAGCCTCCTAATTACGTACTGCTTTAACCTTATCTAGGTCTATCTCGATGCCCCTAGGTATAATGATAAGCCCTAGGTACTTCGTCCGCTTTATATAGAATTCGTACTTGTTAATATCTACCTATAGACCTACGTCGATTATACGCTTTAGCACCTCCCTAACCTGCTTGATATACTCCTCGAGCGTACCTAAGTAGACTAGGATATTGTCTAGGTACACTATTACGTAGTTATCTAGAGCGTTGTAGAGGATGTCGTTAACGTAATACTAGAAGGTAGCAGGCACGCCCTACAGGCTAAACGGCGTAACTAGCGTTTCGTACAGGCCGAATCTTATAATAAACGCTATAAGCCACTTATAGCCTGGCGCTACGCGTACTTAGTTGAACGCTGTAATTACGTTGAGCTTCGTAAAGATCTTTGCCTTATAGATAGAGTCTAGGGTCTCCCGGATTAGCGGGATAGGGTACTAGCTCTTTAGCGTCGCGTTATTAATACCGTAGTAGTTAATGTAGATTCTAATACCTCCGCCCGGCTTCTACGCCATTAGGATAGGCAACGAGGCGCTTGATCGTAAGGGCTAGATAAACCCCTTCGTAAGGTTATTATTAAGCTAGCGCTTTAGTATACGTAGCTCTATCGGCAACATCAGGCGATTCCTTGAATATAGGACTACGCTCCCTAGGAGTAGCTCGATCCTATAGTTATACGTATAGTAGGGGGGTAAGATGTTAGCGTCTTATAGGACGAAAGCGGCTACTAAGTCTTAGTATTCCTTCGGTAGGCGCGCCTTAATCTCGTCTAGGGTAGGCGCTAGTTTATCCGCTTTATCGAAGAACTTCTTAGAATCCTCCTCTATAATCTTATTAAGCTTCTTATCCCCTTTAGCGAGCGTGTCGATAAAGCTATAGAACCTCGCTAGGAGCATTGACTTCGTGTACTCTAGTATACTCTCTTAACTTAGCAGGTCCTTAAAGAACTACTTAGGTAGAACTAGTATATAGTCTCTCTTCTTAGCTTCTACTACTCTCTCTAGTTTACCTATTATAGTCTGTATAACTACTACGCCCTTCTATTAGTATACTGCTAGGAAGCTCGCTCCGTTCAGGATCTTCGCGTCGTCCTAGCGGATCTTCCCCCGCGCTTAACTAAGCGGGGGCAGGGCGGCGGCGGGGGGGGACTAGGGTCTAGGGGGTAGTCTCCTAGCGCCTGCTACTACCTCTACTAGCCTTAGTAATGTAGAGGGTAGCGCTTCGACTAGAACGCCTATCGCTCCTAGCGGTACGAGCGTCCCCCGCGGGTCAGCCTATACGTCTCCCTAGGACGCGGATCTCTACCGTCTATAGGCCTGTCTCCGCCTATCGGACCGTCTAGCCCTCTCGTAGTCGGATAGCTTACTTATAGCGATAGCGACCTCGTTGTCGTTACTAGAGGTACTAGAGTCGTTGTCTTTAGGTATATCCTCTACCGTTACGTAGTACCGCCCGCTACTCTCTAGGGGTAGGGGTACTACCTCTAGCTAGCCTACCTACCGAGCGACCTAGCTTCTAATATACTCTAGAAGGCACCTCCTACGGTAGTGCTCCGTGAATTCGAGCTATAGGGTCTCCTAGTCGATCTGTAGGTTGTACTTCCGTAGCTACGGGAGGCCTAAGATTACTAGGGTCTCTTTTACAAGCGTTATAACGAAATATACTAGGGTCTCCTAGTAGTTACTAACGACTAGCGTAAGCGCTACTAAGTGCTCGATCTAGCGTAAGAACCCTCTATTAGCTAGAAATAGCAGCCGCTATACCGCTAGCCTCTCTAGTAGCAGTCTATTTGTAACTACAAAGCTAAAATCTACAAACGCTAAACCTATATAACCTAAGTCCACAAGTGCTACGTACTCTACATTACGCCTACTAACCGCTAGGTACGATAATAAGAGAATAGATTTAGCGCTACTACCTACTATACTAATAACTAAACTATCTCCCTATCCCTCCTGCAGCTAGCGGTACCCCTCCTATAAGCGATAGTTTATAGGAGCTCCTTGTTTCCCTAGTCGTTATACAAGAAGCCGAAGCTAGGGGGTTGCTCTACTATAGACTAGTAAGCGCCGTGCTCCTCCTACTCGTCTACCTCTCTAACGACAAAACCGCTCTGGTTAGGGGTGTCTATAAAGCGTATAGCGAGCCCGCCTCGACCCCTCTAGTAGGCCCTAGCGTAGCCGCTTACGCCGCTACGAGCCGGAAGGCCCCTAGAGGGAGCTTGCCCGAAGCCTAGGAACCTGCCTTAGCCGTAGCCTTGTTACGCGGGCTGCTACTATCCCTAGGTAGGCTGCTACTATCCTTACACGTTACTACCGAAACTAGGTCCTCTATCGAAACCAGATCCTCTACCGCCTTAGGCGCCCCTACGCTATAACTACCCGGCGCCGTAGGCGTTACCGCGGTCCCCTTGGCCTCCGTAGCCTACTTGGTACGCCCTCGCGATATAGTCGGCCCCGCTATACTTATAGTATAAGCTACTCGCTCTACGCTGTTCCTTCTCCTAGGGGGTAAGCGCCGCGAGCGTTACCGTATCGATCTCTATCGCGTCGGGGTATCTGCCTCTACCGTTGTTATTGCTACCGCCCCTAGTTCCGCCGCTCCTAGTTCCGCCGCGTAGCTTCCGCCTAAAGTCCTCTCCCTCTAGGTTAGTCGCGAGCTAGCTGGCTAGCGTAGCCTAGAGCTTAAAGTTATTAGCTAGTAGGAGCACTACCTACGTAACTATAGCGCTCGAAAGGCAGGGGGAGATCTTAAGCCGGAGTATCTAGACCCTCGTTACGTTGTTGACGCTAGCGGTATCGGCTAGGGTAGTAAACTTAGTAAGGAAGTTGTTAAACGCTACGAACTTGTTCTTCTACGCTAGTAGTTCTAGCTTGTTACTTGCTATAGCAACTACGTTATACGTTATATACTAGGTACGGAGGGTCTTTAGGAGGTTAGACCCAGTCTTCTACGGCTATACTACCGCGCTATATAGGTTCTTCTTAACCTGCTCGAGCTTCGCCGCGACTACCTAGCGCGCGCTACCGCCTAGTATAGCCTTTATATATAGGATCTTAGTGTACTTGTCTAGGAACTCCCGTAGGCGTGTTCGCTAGCGGCTATATACCTTGTCCTCCTAGTCTTTAAAGAGCAGGGTACGCTTGACGGTATCCTTCTCTTCTCTAGTAAATAGATCGGGGTAGGGGAGGGAGATCGATACGCTATAGCCGCTACTAGCGCTACTACTGTAAGCCTAATCTAGGGCTATCGCTATTAGCGTCCTCTAGTTCGTAAGTAGCAACTTATACTCCTTAAGCTCCTTCTTAAGCGCTATACTAGCTACAATAGACGCCTCGAACCTCCCGACAGACTTATCGAGCTTTCTCTTTAGCTCGCCGACTATCGTATTTATAGCTATAGCGAACCCTAAGAGGTTATACCCTCTATTGTCGTCGATCGATACTATAAAAGCAGGTATAGTATTAGAGACCTTGTTCTACTATTGTTCTCTTAGCGCTATACGTAGCGCTACGAGTCTCGGTAGTAGCGATGCTACGAGGTTAGCGCCGCTTATTATCTTCGCGCTTATCTTTATAGGAGCGTTATCCGGTTCGTTAGAATACTATAGTCCTATTCGTCAGAGTCTTATAGTCCTGTTCGGCAGACTGCTATTGTACGTAGGATGCTTGTCCTAGTAGTTAACTCGTACTACGTAGGTAGTTAAGAAATAAAAACAAAGCCTAGTACGTTAGGAAAAGAAGCGTTCTAGTCGGTCTAGTACGCTCTCTATTCTAGAGCAGACGACTTAGCTACACGCGCGAGTTAAAGGTACAACCTACTATAACGGTTATATATAACAAGGTTATATAATAGTGCAACCTTCGTAGGAGCTCGCGAGGGCTGAAGGCTCTGCGCGGCGAGCTCCACCTAGTATGGAGCCACGCTCCTCTAGCTACAGGGTGCTCAGCCAACCACATGGCATGGCACATGACATGGCACATGACACAGGCTGTGCCTGTGACAGTACGTAGCTTGGAAAACCTTGTATAAATCGGCAGTAGAAGTTCGTAAACCCTAAGAACCGCTAGAGGTACCTCCTTATCTCTAGAGCCTCCTAATTACATACCGCTTCGACCTTATCTAGGTCTATCTTAATGCCCCTAGGTATAATAATAAGCCCTAGGTACTTCGTCCGCTTCGTGTAGAATTCGCACTTGTTAATATCTACCTATAGGCCTACGTCGATTATACGCTTTAGCACCTCCCTAACTTGCTTAATATACTCCTTGAGCGTACTAGAGTAGACTAGGATATTGTCTAGGTACGCCGTTACGTAGTTATCTAGAGCGTCGTAGAGGATGTTGTTCACGTAATACTAGAAGGTAGCGGGCACGCCCTATAGGCCGAACGGTGTAACTAGCGTCTTATATAGGCCGAATCTTATAATGAACGCCGTAAGCTACTTATAGCCTAGCGCTACGCGTACTTGGTTAAACGCTACGATTACATTAAGCTTCGTGAAGATCTTCGCCTTATAGATAGAGTCTAGGGTCTCCCGGATTAGTAGAATAGGGTACTAGCTCTTTAGCGTTACGTTGTTAATACTATAGTAGTTAACGTAGATCCTAATACCTCCGCCTAGCTTCTAGGCTATAAGGATAGGCGATAAGGCGCTCGAGCGTAAGGGCTAGATAAACCCCTTTATAAGGTTATTATTAAGCTAGCGCTTTAGTATATATAGCTCTATTAGCAACATCGGGCGATTCCTTAAATATAGGACTATACTCCCTAGGAGCAGCTCGATCCTATAGTTATACGTACGGTAGGGGGGTAAGATATTAGCGTCCTATAGGACGAAGGCGGCTACTAGGTCTTAGTATTCCTTCGGTAGGCGCGCCTTAATCTTGTCTAGAGTAGGCGCTAGTCTATCCGCCTTGTCGAAGAACTTCTTAGAATCCTTCTCTATAATCTTGTTAAGCTTCTTATCCCCTTTGGCAAGCGCGTCGATAAAGCTATAGAACCTTGCTAGGAGCATCGACTTCGCGTACTCCAGTATACTCTCTTAACTTAGTAGGTCCTTAAAAAACTACTTAGGTAGAACTAGTATATAGTTTCTCTTCTTAGCCTCTACTACTCTCTCTAGCTTGCCTATTATGGTCTATATAACTACTATACCCTTCTATTAGTATACCGCTAGGAAGCTTGCTCCGTTTAGGATCTTTACGTTATCCTAGCGGATCTTCCCCTATACTTAACTAAGTAGGGGCAGGGCGTAGGGGGGGGAACAGGGTCTAGGGGGTAGTCTCCTAGCGCTAGCTACTACCTCTACTAGCCTCGGTAATATAGGGGGCGGCGCTTCGACCGGCACGCCTATCGCTCCTAGCGGTACGAGCGTCCCCTATAGGTTAGCCTACGCGCCTCCCTAGGACGTAGATCTCTACCGTCTATAGGCCTGTCTCCGCCTATCGGACCGCCTAGCTCTCTCGTAGTTAGAGAGCTTGCTTATAGCGATAGCGACCTCGTCGTCGTTACTAGAGGTACTATAGTCGTCGTCTTTAGGTACGTCCTCTACCGTTACGTAGTACCGCTCGCTATTCCTAGGGGGTAGGGGTACCTCTAGCTAGCCTACCTACCGAGCGACCTAGCTCCTAATATACTCTAGTAGGTACCTCCTACGGTAGTGCTCTGTAAATTCAAGCTATAGGGTCTCCTAGTCGATCCGTAGGTTATACTTCCGTAGCTACAGGAGGCCTAAGATCACCGGGGTCTCCTTTACAAGCGTTGTAACAAAGTACACTAGGGTCTCCTAGTAGTTACTAACGACTAGCGTAAGCGCCGCTAAGTGCTCGATCTAGCGCGAGAACCCTCTATTAGCTAGAAATAGCGGCTGCTATACCGCTAGCCTCTCTAGTAGCAGCCTATTTGTAACTACAAAGCTAAAATCTACAAACGCTAGACCTATATAACCTAAGTCTACAAGTGCTACATACTCTATATTGTACCTACTAACCGCTAGGTACGATAATAAGAGAATAGATTTAGCGCTACTACCTACGGCACTAATAACTAAACTATCTCCCTATCCCTCCTACGGCTAGCGGTACCCCTCCTATAAGCAATAGTTTATAGGAGCTCCTTGTTTCCCTAGTTATTATATAAGAAGCCGAAACTAGGGGGTTACTCTATACTCTAGTAAGCGCCGTAGTCCTCCTGCTCGTCTACCTCCCTAACGACAAAACCGCTCTAGTTAGGGGCGTCCGTAAAACGTATAGCGAGCCCGCCTTAACCCCTCTAATAGGCCCTAGCGTAGCCGCTTACACTACCGTAAGCTAGGAGGCCCCTAGAGGGGGCTTAACCGAAGCCTTACTAAGTAGGCTACTACTATCCCTAAGGCTACTACTATCTCTACGCGCCGCCGTAGCCCTACGCTCCGCTATAGCCCTACGCTCCGCCGTAGCCCTACGCCCCGCTATAGCCTTACGCGCCGCCGTAGCCCTATACCCTGCTATAGCCCTACGCGCCGCTATAGCCCTACGCGCCTCCGCGCTACGGCTAGCCGCCGCAGCTACTACGGCCTCCTCGGCCGGCCTGGCAATACCTTAAGATGTAGTCGCTAGCGCCGTACTTAAAGTATAGGCCGCTAGCCCTATAGCGCTCCTTTTCCTACAGTGTAAGCGCGGCTAGGGTAACGGCGTCGATCTCTATAGCGTCGGGATCCTAGGCTCTCCCGGTACCCCCGCCACCGCTGCTATAATATATAGCGAGCGCGCCGTTACTACTACGGATCTTCTTCCTAAAGTCCTCCGTATCTAAGTTCGTAGATAGGGTCTAGACTATCTCGGCCTATACGTCGAAGTCGTCCGACGCTAGTAGCCTAACCTACAACGTAAACGTAGCTAAGAGGCGGGCTAAGATCCGTTCTCTAAATATACGGACCTACATTACGCTCTTAATATTAACGGTATCGGCTAGGTTCGAGAACTCCGTTAGGAAGTCGTTAAAGTTCGCGAACTTATTTTCCTAGACAAGTATATAGAGCTAGTTCGTAGCTACCGCGGTAACGTTATAGGTTATATACCGCTTCTTAAGGTCGTTTAGGAACTTAGTCCTAGTCTTCTAGTACTAGCGCCTATCGTTATCTAGGTAGTTCTCGATTGTCTAGAGCTTCGACTTAACCGCGTAGCTCGCGTTGCTACCGAGCATTGCCTTAGCGTATAGGATCTTCGTACGCTTGGTTAAGAACTTACAAGGGCGTATTCTCTAGCGCCCCTAGACCTTATCCGACTAGTCGTCGAACAGGGTAGTCCGCTTAATAGTATCCTTCTTCTCCCCTATAAACAGTATCGGGTAGGGGAGGGACATTGTAGCTAGGTCGTCCTCGTTATAGTACTAGTATAACGGCTAGCTACTACCTCTACCGCCTCTAGCTAGCGCGGCGCTCGTCGCCTCGAGCGCCTATAGGGTTATTAGTCTCTGCTCCTTAAGCATCTTCGAGATCACCGCGTTCGTATGCTTCTACGCCTCGAGCTATTCGTAGAGCGCCTTGCCCTTGGTAACCGCGTTGTTAGCCATCGCCTAGGTATTAGCGAGCGCAGCGAGTGTCGCCTTCTACTCCGCTAGCGCGGCTCTTAGCTACTTGCGTATAATAGCAGTATACGACGGGCCAGCTTACTCTAGCGCCTATATCGGTATATTATTACTATCTTCTAACCTATCTATTATCCTAGTTCGTTAGGGTAGTTCTATAGGGGGTGGTCCTATACGTTGGATATCCTATATGTCGGACTGTAAATAGGGGTAGGGTGCTCGTTTTAACTTGTACTACGTAGTTAAGGTTAAACAAAGTCCGGTACGTCGGAAAAAAGAAGCGTTCTAGCTAGTCTAAGGTGTTCGATCTACCTCTAACGGTCTAACTAGCTACGCGCGCGAGTTAAAGGTGCAACCTACTATAACGGTCGTATATAACAAGGTTATATAACAGTGTAACCTTCGTGGGAGCTCGCGAGGGCTAAAGGCTCTGCGCGGCGAGCTCTACCTAGTGTAGAGCCACGCTCCTCTAGCTACAGAGTGCTTAGCCAACCATATAGCATGGCACATGACATGGCACATGATACAGGCTGTGCCTGTGACATTAACATTATTATAGACTATAAGAACCTTTAGACCTTTGTAACGACGAAGCAACTGTCCCTAAGGTATATACAGTAGTCCGAATTCTTATTACGATTTAACTTCTATATTATCTACTAGCTAGGATCGGCAAACGCGATACCGGATACGCTAAGCCGTAAGCTAGAACATATACTATAGGGCATAGAGGATAACCGACTCTAGAACCGTAAGAGGCTACTAATCGACCCTAACCGGTTCGATCCAGAGACATTTAAACTACTAAAACTATATAACGGAGCGATTACAGTTAACTAGTTAGACCTATTAAGGTATATTAACAATCTACTAAACAAGATATATACAAGCTCGGATCTACTAAAGGTAACGCTTAAGGCGTTAGCAGACCCTAGAACTAGAGCGTAGCTAAAGGATATAAAAACGAAGCTTAAAGTGCTATACGCAGAGTGCTAAGCTATCGCAGGCAAGGCTTACTACCGTAGGAGGATACTTATCGACCTAGACAACGACGAAATATAGCTATAGCTAATCCACCGAACTTACATATCGGGACCTAGGGGCTACCCTAGAAGGACTAAGACTATTAATCTAATAAACTAGAAATACTAATGGACTAGGATAACCGGTATAATCTGCGACTACTATAACGCCTACTTACTATATAACAAGACGAAGACGCTAAGGGCGCTACTAACGGGCTTTCTAAAGCCGCTACTAGTACTACTCTCGCTATAGTAGGATATATTAGTAGATTATATTATACTACTTCCGCTATATATAAGGAGAAACTATACCTTTAACTATATCGCAATAGTAGTAGACCGACTGACGAAAATACGCTACTTTATCCTAATAGAGACCTTAGAAGTAGATAAGTTAATAGACCGCTTTGTAGAACGGGTCTATAGCCTATATAGCCTGCCCGAGATAATTATATTAGATAGAGGTATATAGTTCGTTTTAACGTTCTAGAGAATACTATCGTCGAGATTAGCGGTAACTCTAAAGCTATTATCGGCGTTCTACCCGCAAACGAACGGCCAGACTAAACGGATTAACGTAGAGTTAAAGTAGTATTTACGCCTTTTCGTTAACTAGGTATAGGATAACTAGGCGGATTAGGTACCGCTTATAGAGTTTATAGGGAACAATATATCGTTAGAGACAACGGGAGTATCGCCCTTCTTCGCGAACTATAGTTTCTACCTACGTATAGGCGTAGAACCGAGCAGGCTATACCTACTAGAACTCTCGGAAGCTTAAAAAAGGGAGTTTTTCTAGGCGATAGAGATATCTATATGCTTTAAAGTAATACTAGATATAGCAAAGGCACTAGCGAGGCAAGTATAGGACCGTTACAAGATCAACGCGAACGCTAAACGTAGCGACGCCCTGGTCTATAGGATCAGCGATAAAGTAATGCTTAATATACGGTATTACAAAACGGGGCGCCCGACGAAGAAGCTCGAACCGCGCTAGGAGGGGCTATTCGAGGTTACTAAGGTAGCGTTATACGTAGTAACGTTACACCTACTAGCGAATATAAAGATATTCGATACGTTCTATATGTTACTAGTTCGACTATAGCGAGGTAAGTAAGGGATCCCTAGGTAAGCTAACGCGTAGAGAGATATACAAGCGAACTGTAGTAGGGAGGTAAGGCGCTAAGATAATAGCGTCGAAGTAGTTAAATAGAGGTTTAAAAAGATTCGAGACTTTAGGAAGGTAGAGAACGGGAGGTAGCAATACCTAGTTAAGTAGGAGGGCTACGCCTAGCCGACTTAGTAGCTAGCAACGGATCTACGCGGCTGCAATAATGCTATTTAGAAGTTCTACAATACTAATCCGAACAAGCTAGGGCCCCTAGCGTAGGTACCGAGAAGGAACTGAAGCTACGATTCGAGCGTTCGAACTATAGGCTTGATTTAAAGAGGAGGCTTGTTTTAGGGGAGGGTAGTGTCACGGGTCTAGCCGTAACATATAGCCGTATAGCCATTGCGGGCCGTATAGCCATTGTAGAGCGGTTGTACGATGTAGGGCCTGCAGAGCCTGCAGTATATAGAGCCCGCTACGCAGGGCTTATCCCCGGCGGGCCACACCTACTATCTTGAGTTCCTTGTATAACTACATCGAATATATATTTATTCGTACTCCGATATGCCTTACGGCGCGCCGGTCCTGCTACTGGTTTATATACAAAGGAAACCGTGCCCCCTGGACAGAGGGCCGGGTAAAAACCCCTGTCTACGCTTCTGCTTCAGCGCTTTAAATCCATTATACTACATGTTAAAGGTAGCCCCTATCTCCCTTAGCGGCTCGATTCGGCACTTCCTATACCCTCTCCGCTGCTCTTAGCCGCTTTCGCGGCTATCGTAGCTTCTAGTTGCAGCCTACGAGCCACGCTATACTCCGTCAGGCGCCCCGAATCTATTAACCAGCTAATGACTACCTTTACTAAGCTCTTATACGGCTATATAGCTTGTTGTAAGACGAGCTATAGATCCCGTTGTAACTATATTTGTAACTCCTCCTAGGTTCTGTACTTCGGTAGATCTTTACACTATACTACTAGGTGTTCGATCGTTTCTTTGCCCTCGCCGTACTTGCAGTATAGCGTAGTGATCTCTAGGACGTTTACCCTATTCAGGTACTCCTAGAGGCCGATGTCCCCGCTACGTACCTAGGCGAGCAGGGAGCTCTAAGCCTTGCTTAGACCCTCGTATCTCTTAAGGGCAAGGTCTGTAAATAGTTATATCGGGGGGTCCTTGTCTGCCGAGCGGCGTATAGGTCTTCCTGCTCTCGTTACAAGCGCGGCGCGCCTTTCCTAGGCCGCTATCTCGCGCTCCTACTAGGCAAGTTCCACTACTCTATCCGTATCAAGGGTCTTGTTCTTTAGCTTCCCTATCTTCTACTTTTACTTAGCCTACTCGTTTGCTATAGCTACTGCTCTCTTAACCGCTATTAGCCCCTATAGGCCTAGCCTAGGCTTCCTCCCTTACGTCCTCCTACTCCTTTTCTAGAACCTCCTAAATAGCTTAGTATATACCTCCTAGATTAAGCTCGCTGCTATAACTAGGGGGCGCCCTAGTCCCTCCCCTAACTAGAGGAGTGGTTTGTATATCCTAGCTTCGAAGTTAGCTAGCTACTTGTTCAGGTAGAGGTCTACTAGTAGGACCTAGGCCTCCGTCTCTAGGTACCTAATTAGTATAGTTCTATAGCCTCCTGCTACTACGCGGAGGCCCTTGCTCTAGTCCTTCGCTAGCTTCTTAGCTATCCCCTTTAGCTTGCTCCCTTTACCGACTATAGTTAGGATATAGTAGCTCGCTACTCTATATACTACTACGCTCTTTATATACTTTGTATATACCTCCTAGGCCTTCGTAAGGCTCGGGCCCTACGTCTTTGCTACGATCCTCGTTAGCGCGAACTCCTAGGTAGCGAGCTTCTTCTTAACTACGCCGCGGTGCGCTTACTATAAAAGCTTCTAGTCTAGCTAGACCCTAAGGAACCTAGCGGACTTGACTAGTTTAATATCTATATACCTACCTTTATCCGGGAGGGCGAGCTTAGCTAGGTCTAGCTACTACCTTTGGTTCTTGTTAAAGTAGATTAGTTTGTACTTCTACGCTACGAACGCTATTCCCTACGTTCCCGCCTACTTTAAGTAGGTTCCCTACGCTCGCTCGAGCTAGCGGATGTTTACCTTAGCCGACTTTCTAAACACTAGTAGGTTCGTGTCGTTAGCGAAGCCCGCTATACTAAGGTATAGGTGCTCTCTCCTTAGGTCCTTATATAGTAATACAATGTATAAGATAAATAGGACAGGCGATAGGGGGGACCCCTAGGGTACCCCCGCTATAACTAGGATATCGTCTATTACCTTCCTGTCGAAGTGGAGGATCGCGACCCTGTCCGTTAGCTATTCCTATACCTAGAGTACTATCTACTTCAGGTAGCCGAGCTCCTAGAGCGTAGCTAGTAGTCTAACGTAGTTAACTATGTCGAAGGCTCTAGCGATATCTAGTTGTAGGAGGGATGCTAAGGCGCCTTAGCGCTATACCTCCTAGACCTAGGCTATAACTAGTCGGACCGCTAGCTTGGTCGATCTACTTGCCTAGTTACCTATCTACTTAGTAGGGAGCAGCCTATAGACCTCTGCCGCCGCTATAATCCTTCTCGCTACTACTGCCTCGATCACCTTCCCTATAGTCAGGAGCAGCGTAATAGGGCGGTAACCTCCTAGGGTACGGTATATGTCGGGTGTCTTTCCTAGCTTCTACAGGACTACTGTCTTAGCTCTCTTAAACGCGGCTAGGAACTATACTAGCTACAGGCACCTTATAGTCAGGGCCGCGAGGATCTAGCTTAGCGGTTAGCTATATGCCTTTAGGAATCCTATTAGGAGTATATCCTCCCTTAGGGCCTTCTACAGGCTCGCTTTATCCTATACCGCTTCTATCGCTAGGAAGCTTACAAGCTCCTAGACCTTAAACCCCTGTTCCTACTCCTCCTTAAGGTCTAGGTCCTAGATATCGCTAAGGTCCGCCCCTAGGCTTAGGAAGAACTTCTTCGTGAGCGCCTCTACCTTGTTCTAGTACGTCGTTAGATCTAGGCTACTATCTAGGCCCTTTAGGGCTAGGAGTTTCGGTAGCTTAGGGGGGAGGAAGCTTCTAAGCCTTGCCTAACGCTCGAGCTACTATAGGGTCTCCTCCCTAGCTTCCTTGATCGTCTTCCTCTAGAAGCGCCTCTTTTCTTCCGCTATTTCTATTACTAGCTCTCTTTGCTTCTTGTTAAGCTTCTCCTTGTAGAACTATATAGGGGTCCTCCAGAGCTCCCTCTCCGCCTCCTTCGCCGCCTTCGACGCCTCCTCTACCTTACCTATCTACTATAGGGAGCTCCTCCCCCTTGATTCCTTCCTCCTAGGGGCTATCGCGTAGGCGATAGCTATTAGCTCCGTAGCTAGCTCTTCGAATACCTTCTCTAGCCCCTTTCTTATCTTAATCCTTGCCTTTAGCCCCTCCGGTCCTCCGTTGTCGAGCCGTATCTTTAGTAGCAAGTGCGCTACCTCTACCTTTATTAGCTTCTCCGAGACCTTCTTCTAGTTCTACCCTTCTAGCGCCTTCCCCTTTAGGAATAGGCTATTAAGCTTTACTTCGAGTACCTATAGGTAGTAGTCCGACCCTCCCCTAATCTTCTTCCCTAAATACGTTGTCGTTAGGTCTGTTAAGGCCTAGATATAGTTAATCGTTAACGTCTTACCCCTTTGCTCTCCTATAAGGGTTCTTGTAACTATACCCTATAGGGTTTGTAGGCTTAGGTCCTACTTGTAAGCTAGCTTAAGGAGCTCCTTGGACTTCCTTTTGTATCGCCCGAACTTGTCCTAGACTAGGTTCTAGAGGTTAAAGTCTCTCGCTAGGATTATAGCGTAGGCCGGGCCCCGATAGGCTAGGAGGCTCTTTAGGATAGTCTTATCTACTATATAGTTATTATATACTAACTAGAGCTCTAGACCCCTCCTCCCTAGCTCTAGGAACTATACCCTATACTACTACGCGCTCGCCTTGTATTCCTATTGTCCGATGTTGAACTTCTTATATACGTATATCGCCGCTTTTCCCTATTGTATATAAACCAGGTAGTACCGTAAGCTCCAGGGGTAGTAGGCTACCCCTTGCTTGCTAAGCTATAGTTCCTAGACCGCGATTATATCGAACTCTGCTTCCTCTAGCAGAATCTCTATATTCTACTTCACGCCTCTAGTGTTCTAGAGTATAGTTTTAAAGATTATCCTTTTCGCTAGCTATACCTTTATCCTCTAGCTCGTTTTAGGTTAGGGGGATAGTTGCCGCTACTAGTAGACCCTAGGGCTAGGTATTCTATATGCTTAGGACACTAGTAGCCTATATGTCAGGTACTTCCTAGGCGCTTAGGGGTTCCGCCTAGGATCCTCGGGATCCCCAGCGCTATTACTACGGTAGTAGCGGTCCCGACGCGAATAGGGCTATAGCCGGGCCGAACTATAGTCGGCTCTACGATATGTCCTTGCTTACTACGGTAGGGCGACCTTTTAGTGTTAGGAACCTAGGCCTCTTCGTTCCGACCCTCTAGTATCCCTCCCTATCCTTCTCCTTTGTACCTTGGCGTATAAACGCGAACAGTGGCTTTGCGGGCTCCGGTCTAGTAGGTTCGAATGTTCTAGGCCTATGTTAGTAC
>MU853404.1:1877571-1889680 GCA_033297235.1 Trichocladium antarcticum
TTGTTATCTTCTCTATTTAGGTTTCTTAGGTTTAGGTTCTTAGGTTCAGGGGTTTGGTTTCTTAGGTTCGGGGGTTCGGTTTCTTAGGTTCGGGTATCGGACTGTCTTGTCGTTTCGGGACTAACTATCTTGTCGGTTTCTTAGGTTCGGGGCGGTCGAATTGTAATTTCGGTTAGCTCGCGCGACGCAAATTCGTCGTAATCAATCGACGAAGGTCTACGTACACGAACAGAAGGTACAACCAACTATTACGGGTAGTAAATGCCCAATGTTAGGGTACGTATATATTCGATATAGTTGTACGAGGAACTCAAGATAGTAGGTGTGGCCCGCCAGGGATATGCCCTGCGGCGGGCTCCACATGCGCGCTACAGGCTCTGCAGGCCCCACATCGCACAACCGCTCCACAATGGCCATACGGCCATATGTCACGGCTAGACCCGTGACAAGACCCTATTTATTAGGTCGAGCGTCTTCGTCCTCCCTAGGTACCTACTAGGCCCTAACGCGTATATCCAGTAGATAAGCTATAAATAGAGCTCCGTATTACCTAGGTCGATCATTAGCCTACTGCGGTAGAACGCCCTACCTAAGACTAACTTACACTCGGCGAACAGCACTCTTAGCTCCTACTTGATCTTACTTAGCTAGGCGCTGTCATAGGCTCGGGCTTTGCCCGCGTATAGTAGTTACATGTTGTACCCGTGACACCTTATACACGCGCTGCGCGCGCCTCGCGCGCGATCCAGACCCGGTCTAGATCTAAGGCGGACCTACTAGGGATTAGTCAGCGCCCTACCCTAGATTAGTCAGTACCCTTCTAGCAGCTTCTATAGCTACCTCGCGTACCTGCCTCGGTCTACGTATACGGCCGACCCGGTACCTAGGATCGGCATATACCCTATGTACAGACTAAGGGTTCGGTAGATATATTAGAGAGGGTTGTTCTATATCCTATATTTACCTCTTCCTTCTATAAGAATAAAGATTACTATATTGTACGCCTATCTGTAGTTGCTATAGGGCTAGTCTCTTATATATCTTTATTCTTCCGTTTTAGAACTAGACTTTCCTCGTAGACGACTAGAACTAGACGTATTTCAACATAGATTACTATTTCCCCTAGGGCAGCGACTAGGCCGCCGCTAACTTCTAGTAGTTCTAGAACTAGATTCGGGTCCTACAGGAGACTATTACAACCTAATATAAGCAGATCCAATCGCTCCGGGTAGCTCAGGAGAACTCCACTAACGCCGCCGCCTAGGCCGCCGCCTAGGTCGCTGCCTAGGCCGCCGCCCAAGCCGCTACTTAGACCGCCGAGGCCGTAGCCTAAGCCTAGGAGGCTGCGGCACAGACCGTTACCGCCGACCTATATCACAGGTGGTAAATGCCCAATGTTGGGGTACGTATATATTCGATATGGTTGTACAAGGAACTTAAGATGGTAGTTGTAGCCCGCCAGGGATAAGCCCTGCGCAGCGGGCTCTATATGCTGCAGGCTCTACAGGCCCTACATCGCACAACCGCTCCACAATGGCCATACAGCCCGCAATAGCTATACGGCTATATATCACGGCTAGACCCGTGACACTACCCTCCCTTAAAACAAGCCTCCTCCTTCTTAAAATTAAGCCTATAGTTCGAACGCTCGAATTATAGCTTCAGTTCCTTCTTAGCACCTACGCTAGGGGCCCTAGCTTGTTCGGATTAGTATCGTAGAACTTCCAAATAGCATTATCGCAGCCGCGTAGATCCGTTACTAGCTACTAAGTCGGCTAGGCGTAGCCCTCCTACTTAACTAGGTATTGCTACCTCCTATTCTCTACTTTCCTAAAGTCTCGAATCTCTTTAAATCTCTATTTAACTACTTCGACGCTATCGTCCTAGCGCCTTACTTCCCTACTACAGTTCGCCTTTATATCTCTCTACGCGTTAGCTTGCCCTAGGATTCCCTACTTGCTCTACTATAGCCGAACTAGTAATACGTAGAACGTATTAAATATCTTTATATTCGCTAGGAGGTATAGCGTCATTACGTATAACGCTACCTTAGTAACTTCGAATAGTCCTTCCTAGCGCGGTTCGAGCTTCTTCGTTAGGCGCCCCGTTTTATAATACTATATATTAAGCATTACCTTGTTGCCGATTCTATAGACTAGGGCGTCGCTACGTTTAACGTTCGCGTTAATCTTGTACCGGTCTTACGCTTGCCTCGCTAGTACCTTCGCTATATCTAGTACTGCTTTAAAGCGTATAGATATCTCTATCGCCTAGAAAAACTCCCTCTTCTAAGCTTCTAAAAGTTCTAGTAGGTATAGCCTACTTGGCTCTACGCCTATTTGTAGGTAGAAACCGTAGTTTGTAAAGAAGGGTAATACTCTCGTTATCTCTAATAATATATTTATCACGGGTGGTAAATGCCCAATGTTGGGGTACGTATATATTCGATGTGGTTGTACGAGGAACTCAAGATAGTAGGTGTAGCCCGCCGGGGATATGCCCTGCGGCGGGCTCCACATACGCTGCAGGCTCTGCAGGCCCCACATCGCACAACCGCTCCACAATGGCCATATGGCCCGCAATGGCCATACGGCCATATGTCACGGCTAGACCCGTGACACTACCCTCCCTCAAAACAAGCCTCCTCCTCTTCAAATTAAGCCTACGGCTCGAACGCTCGAATCGTAGCTTCAGTTCCTTCTTGGCACCCACGCTAGGGGCCCTGGCTTGTTCGGATTAGCATCGTAGAACTTCCAAATAGCATTATCGCAGCCACGTAGATCCGTTGCTAGCTGCTAAGTCGGCTGGGCGTGACCCTCCTACTTAACTAGGTATTGCCACCTCCCGTTCTCTACCTTCCTAAAGTCTCGAATCTCTTCAAATCTCCATTCAACTACTTCGACGCCGTCGTCCTAGCGCCTTACTTCCCTACTACGGTTCGCCCTCATATCTCTCTACGCGTTAGCTTGCCCTAGGATTCCTTGCTCGCCCCACTATAGCCGAACCAGTAATACGTAGAACGTGTCGAATATCTTCATATTCGCTAGAAGGCGCAACGTCACTACGTATAACGCTGCTTTAGTAACTTCGAATAGTCCCTCCTAGCGTGGTTCGAGCTTCTTTGTCGGGCGCCCCGTCTTGTAATACTATATATTAAGCATCACCTTATCGCCGATTCTATAGACCGGGGCGTCGCTACGTTTAGCGTTCGCGTTAATCTTATAACGGTCCTACGCTTGCCTCGCTAGTGCCTTCGCTATATCTAGCACTGCTTTAAAGCGTATAGATATCTCTATCGCCTAGAAAAACTCCCTCTTCTAAGCTTCCGAGAGTTCTGGTAGGTATAGTCTGCTCGGTTCTACGCCTATACGTAGGTAGAAACTGTAGTTCGCGAAGAAAGGCGATACTCCCGTTGTCTCTAACGATATATTATTCCCTACGAACTCTACAAGCGGCACCCAATCCGCCTAGTTATCTTATACCTAGTCGACGAAAAGGCGCAAATACTGCTCTAACTCTACGTTAATCCGTTTAGTCTGGCCGTTCGTCTGTAGGTAGAACGCTAATAATAGTTTTAGAGTCACCGCTAATCTCGACGACAGTGTTCTCCAGAACGTTGAAACGAACTACGTGCCTCTGTCTAATATAATCGTCTCGGGCAGGCTATATAGGCTATAGACCCGTTCTACAAAGCGGTCCGTTAACTCATCCACTTCTAAGGTCTCTGTTAGGATAAAGTAGCGCATTTTCGTCAGTCGGTCTACTACCACTACAATATAGTTAAAGGTACGGTTTCTCCTTGAACATGGCGGGAGTAGTATAATATAATCCACCGATATATCCCGCTACGGCGAAAGTGGCACTAGCAGCGGCTTTAGAAAGCCTATCGGCAGCGCCCTTGGCGTTTTCGTCTTGTTACATAGCAAGTAGGCGTTATAGTAGTCGCGGATCGTACCGGTTATCCCGGTCCACCAGTATTTCCGGTTCATCAGATCAATAGTCTTGGTCCTCCTAGGGTAGCCCCTAGGTCCCGATACGTAAGTTCGGTAGATTAGCTATAGCTATATTTCGTCGTTGTCTAGGTCGATAAGCATCCTCCTACGGTAGTAAGCCTTGCCCGCGATAGCTTGGCACTCTACGTATAGCACTTTGAGCTTCGTTTTTATATCCTTTGGCTACGCTCTGGTTCTAGGGTCTGCCAACGCCTTAAGCGTTACCTTCAGCAGATCCAAGCTCGTGTACATCTCGTTTAGCAGATCGTTAATATACCTTGACAGGTCCAACTAGTTAACTGTAATCGCCTTGTCATATAGTCTCAGCAGTTCAAATGTCTCTAGATCGAACCGGTCAGGGTCGATCAGTAGCCTCTTACGGTTCCGGAGTCGGTTATCCTCTACGCCCTATAGCATATGTTCTAGCTTGCGGCTCAGCGTATCCGGCATTACGTTTGCCGATCCTAGCTAGTAGATAATACGGAAGTTAAATCGTAATAGGAATTCGGACTACTATATATACCTTAGGGATAGTTGTTTCGTCGTTACAAAGGTCTGAAGGTTCTTATAGTCCGTAATAATGTCAAACCGGCTGTTTGCTCCCTCTAGTTCTGGTCGCTATTCCTCTAGTACCTTGATTACCGCTAATAGCTCCTTGTTATAGATATTGTAATTGTATTCCTATACTAAGTGCTTCGCGCTAAAGTAGGCTACTAGGTACTAGTCGCCGTTATCGTCTTGCTACAGTAGCGTTCCGCCTACTAACTAGTCTAAAGCGTTAGTTTCGACGACTACAGGCTTGTCCTAGTCGTAGATCCTTAGCGCTAGTGCCGTCAAGAAGTACGTTTTTAGTTATTCGAAAGCCAGATAGCACGGTCTGCTCTATTCCCAGCTTATTGTCTTCTTCGTAAGGTTGTAAAGTAGCCGTACTACTCCTAAGAAGTTCTTAATAAATCGTCGGTAGAAGTTCGCGAAGCCTAAGAACCGTTATAGCTACCGCCTTGTTATTAGCGGTTCCTAGGATACAATAGCTGCTACCTTCTCTTTGTCTATATCGATACCGCCTAGTATAATAATCAGGCCTAGGTATTTCGTTCTTATAGTATAGAATTCGCACTTGTTAATATCGACCTAGAGCCCTACCTAGTGCAGTCTCTTTAGCACCTCCTTCACTTGCTTAACATAGTCTGCTATGTTCGTGGAGTAGATTAGTATATCGTCTAGGTACGCCGTAGCGTATACGTCCAGCATATCGTATAGCGTATCATTGATATAGTGCTGAAACGTAGCGGGCGCTCCCTATAGCCCGAACGGCGTGACTAGCGATTCGTAAAGGCCGAATCGTATTACAAACGCTATTAACTATTCGTAGCCTTCCGCCACTTAGACTCTATTAAACGCCGCGATAACATCTAGCTTCGTGAAGATCCGCGCTCTGTAGATAGAATCGAGTGTCTCCTTGATTAGTAGTATTAGATATCGACTCTTTATCGAAACGTTATTCAGACCTTAGAAGTTAGCGTAAATCCGTACTCCGCCTCCTAGCTTCTAGGCGAGTAGCAGAGGCACTCCCGTACTTAATTTTAATAGTCGGATAAAGCCTTTCGTTAGGTGGTCATCTAGCTAGCGCTTAACTACGCGCAGTTCCATTAGTAAGAACGGTCTGTTCCTTAAGAACGGTAGCTTACTTCCTGGTATTAGCTCGATTTTATAGTCGTATAATCTATATAGTAGCAGCGTATCCGCCTCCTAGGGAAGAAAAGTCTCGAACGTATCGCGATACTCCGCTAGTAGGCGTTTTAAGATATCCGCTACCATTAGCTAGGGTTTGTTACTCTTCTCGAAGAATTTCCGGGCGTCCTCCTCTATAATCCTATAAATCGTCTCCGCGTCGCTCCAGAGGGCGTTTACGAACTCGTAGTACCGTTCTAGGAGTACTAAAGTATAGTCCTCCAGCGAGCCTTCGCGGTTTAATATCCGCTTGTAAAAGTCGTCTAGTAGAGCATAGAGCGTAGCCCTCTCCTTGTCCTTCTTCTTGTTTAGTATTGCTTGTTCCAGTTAGTCGACCGTTACACGTATTACCGTTACGCCCTTCTAGCGGCAGAAAAGCATAAAGTTTAGCGCGTTTAGTATCTTAATGTTGTTTTTGTTAATCGCCTCGTTACACGGTAGTAGCTTCGGGAGTCGTTTCGGTAGTAGCGGCGCCTACAGGTGCCTACGCCCGTTTACCTTCTTCGCTAGTTATAGCCTCCTTATAAGCTTATTCGGAATAACTACCGCTCTCGATCCTAGCGGGGATAAGGTCTACCGCGGTCCGTTCTCAAGCGCTCTCTAATAGCGTTACAACAGGGATAACCTCCTCTTCCTCTTCTTCTACAGGTTCTCCAGACCCTAGTTATACTCCCTGTCCTCTAGTTCTCCCTTATCCGGGACTTCCTCGACCAATGCTTGGTATTTCGCTGTATTTTTCACAGTTATAGGTTCCGCAGTTGTAGGTTCTATAGTTATAGGCTTCGCTTACAGTACTATCAGCTCAGGTATATATTCTAGTAAGCAACGTTACTCTCGGCAACGCTCCCTAAACGTAAGCTTCAGGTCCGCCTAGTTAATTGTTAGGTCGTGTCTTCTTAGCTATAGGAGGCCTAGAATAATCGGATTGTCTTTCGCCAGTATAGTAATAAAGAACCGAAGCTTCTCCCTATACTAGCCAATCCTTAGTTCTAGCACCGTACTCCATTCGATCTATAACTTCAGTACACTATTAGCCAAGTAGAGTAGCTTCCTCGTTTCCAGTCTGCTTAGCGGCATGTCGTTATATACCGCGAAACTAAAGTCCATAAAGGCGAGACCTATATAGCCTGAATCCACAAGCGCTACATACGCTATCTTACGCTTGCTTATTATAATATAAGAGGATAATAGGATTGAATTAGCTATCTGACCGATAGCGCTAATAACTAAATCGCTACTACCTCCTCTATAATAGCCTCTATACCCCTACATACGTCTTCGCGTAGAGGCTAGGTATTTCCCTAGTACTATTGTTACTATTCTAGGTCTTCTATACTCTATTCGGGTTCGTAGTACTTAGCATCGTCGTAACCGACTTCTCCTAGAACGCAGCCTTAGTCCATAAATCGTACGCGGTATACGCCGCAGCTACCTCCGCCGTTATTGCCGAAGTTCTAGTTGTTGTTGTTCTATCGATATAGGTATCCGCCGCCACCGCGGCCTCCGCCGCCTCCGAATCCGCCGTTATTGTTGTTCCAGTTCGGGCCGCTATTATTGTTCTAGTTTAGGCCGCTGTTATTACTAAATCCGCCGTTGTTACCGAATCCGCCGTTATTGCCGAATCCGCCGTTATTGCCGAATCCGCCGTTATTGCCGAATCCGCCGTAGTTACTACAGCCGCCTCGCTACCCTCTACCTCTAGCGCCTAGGTTATTCTAGGCTTGCTTGCCTTTCTCTGTATATTTCGCCGCAATGTAGCCCCTTGTACTATAGAGGAAACAGAGACCCGCGGCTATATACTACTCCCTCTCTAAGTTAGAGAGTTATAAGATAGTCGCCTTATCCTCGGTCGTAGTTACCCGGTTAACGTCTATAGCGTTTGGGTCCTTACCTTCCTTCTTAGTATTATAGCCGTTATAGTAGTTCGGCTCGTTAGCCTTCTTTAAGTGTTCCTCTATTTCGAGGTTATTAGCCTAGGCTTAGGCTACAGTAACCTATCCCTAGAAGTTATCCCGGGCTAGGAGGTTCGTCTATAGTAGGATTAAGTCCCGCATTAGCTTCGAAAGCTTCTCTCTTAGCGCGCGCACGCGGGTAGCGTCATCCTAGTTACTTAGGTCGTAGAGGTTCGAGAACTCCGTAATAAAGTCTATAAACTTTACGTACTTATCCTTCTATACTATCTTACGTAGCTTGTTCTCTACGTCGGCTACTAGATCTATTGTTATATACTTCTTAGAAAGGAACTTAATAAACTCGTCGGTAGTTATCTATACCCAGGCTTGCTTATCGCCTGGATTCGCGACAATAGTATCGATATAGTTGCTAATTCCTACAGCTGCGATTCCCTCTAGTAGCGAAGCTACGTAAAGGATCTTCGCTTTCTCGGTCGTATATTCTAGCGGCCGTACGGCCTATCGCGCCGTGATCAGTGTCTTCTACATTCTAAATTGTATAGTTCGCTTCGCTAAGTCCCGCTCGGAGCCTAAGAACGTAGAGGCGTATAGCATACTACCCTCCCTGGCGCCGCCGCCGCCGCCTAGCTTCCTAGACTCGATCAGCCTCGTTAAAACGTTATTCTCTACTTACAGTACTATAGCCTTCTCGTTTACCTCGTTCGCCCTAACTATCTGTCTCTGGATTTCCTCGGTCGCGCCCCTAAGGATATATTCGGCAAGGTTTGCTATTATCCTCTCCGTTATATTGTCCTTTCTAGCTCTCTTAAGCGCTTTAAGCAGGAGGTCGTTACCTGTGAACGGCCCGTAGTATCCTTCGAAATAACCCTTTAGTTTTAGGTGTACCTCTTTCTTCAGGGCCGTAGCGGCCTCGCTACGTATATCCTTAATAGGAATAGGCACTTGGGCCGCGGAGCTTGCGTCAACGTCTATAGTACTTGTTATCTTCTCTATTCGGGTTTCTTAGGTTTAGGTTCTTAGGTTCAGGGGTTTGGTTTCTTATATTCGGGGGTTCGGTTTCTTAGGTTCGGGTTTCGGACTGTCTTGTTGTTTTAGGACCGACTATCTTGTTGGTTTCTTAGGTTCGGGGCGGTCGAATTGTAATTCGGTTGGTTCGCGCAACGTAAATTCGTCGTAATCAATCGACGAAGGTCTGCGTATACGAACAGAAGGTACAACCAACTATCACGGGTAGTAAATGCCCAATGTTAGGGTACGTATATATTCGATGTGGTTGTACAAGGAACTCAAGATGGTGGGTGTAGCCCGCCGGGGATATGCCCTGCGGCGGGCTCCACATACGCTGCAGGCTCTGCAGGCCCTACATCGCACAACCGCTCCACAATGGCCATATGGCCCGCAATGGCCATACGGCCATATGTCACGGCTAGACCCGTGACAATATTATTCCCTACGAACTTTGCAAGCGGTACCTAATCCGCCTAGTTATCCTATACCTAGTCGACGAAAAGGCGTAAATACTGTTCTAACTCTACGTTAATCCGTTTAGTCTAGCCGTTCGTTTGTAGGTAGAACGCCAATAATAGCTTTAGAGTTACTACTAATTATAATAACAACGTTCTCTAGAACGTTAAAACGAACTATATACCTTTGTCTAATATAATCGTCTCGGGCAGGCTATAAAGGCTATAGACCCGTTCTATAAATCGGTCCGTTAACTTATCCACTTCTAAGGTCTCTATTAGAATAAAGTAGTGCATTTTCGTTAGTTGGTCTACTACTACTATAATATAGTTAAAGGTCTAGTTTCTCCTTGTATATAGCAGGAGTAGTATAATATAATCTACTAATATATCCTACTATAGCGAGAGTAGTACCGGTAGCGGCTTTAGAAAGCCCGTTAGTAGCGCCCTTAGCGTTTTTGTCTTGTTATATAGCAAGTAGGTGTTATAGTAGTCGCGGATCGTACTGGTTATCCTAGTCTACTAGTATTTCCGGTTTATTAGATTAATAGTCTTAGTCTTCCTAGGGTAGCCCCTAGGTCCTAATACGTAAGTTCGGTAGATTAGCTATAGCTATATTTTGTCGTTGTCTAGGTTAATAAGTATCCTCCCTTAGTAGTAAGCCTTACCTACGATAGCTTAGTACTCCGCGTATAGTACTTTAAGCTTCGTTTTTATATCCTTTAGCTACGCTCTGGTTCTAGGGTCTGCTAACGCCTTAAGCGTTACCTTTAGTAGATCCGAGCTTATATACATCTCGTTTAGTAGATTGTTAATATACCTTAATAGGTCTAACTAGTTAACTATAATTACCTTGTTATATAGTCTTAGTAGTTTAAATGTCTCTAGGTTAAACCGGTCGGGGTCGATTAGTAGCCTCTTACGGTTCCAGAGTCGGTTATCCTCTACGCCCTATAGTATATATTCTAGCTTATGGCTTAGCGTATCCGGCATCGCGTTTGCCGATCCTAGCCGGTAGATAATATAGAAGTTAAATCGTAATAGGAATTCAGACTACCGTATATACCTTAGGGACAGTTGCTTTGTCGTTACGAAGGTCTAAAGGTTCTTATAGTCTGTAATAATGTTAAACTAGCCGTTTGCTCCCTCTAGTTCTAGTCGCTATTCCTCTAGTACCTTAATTACTGCTAATAGCTCCTTATTATAGATATCGTAATTGCATTCCTATACTAAGTGCTTCGCGCTAAAGTAGGCTACTAGGTACTAGTTGCTGTTATTACCTTGCTATAGTAGCGTTCCGCCTACTAACTAGTCTAAAGCGTTAGTTTCGACGATTGTAGGCTTGTCCTAGTTATAGATCCTTAGCGCTAGTACTATTAAGAAGTACGTTTTTAGTTACTCGAAAGCTAAATAGCACGGTCTGCTCTATTCCTAGCTTGTTGTTTTCTTCGTTAGGTTATAAAGTAGCCGCGCTACTTCTAAGAAGTTCTTAATAAATCGTCGGTAGAAGTTCGTAAAGCCTAAGAACCGTTATAGCTACCGCCTTGTTATTAGTAGTTCCTAGGATGCGATAGCTACTACCTTCTCTTTGTCTATATCGATGCCGCCTAGCGTAATAATTAGGCCTAGGTATTTCGTCCTTATAGTATAGAATTCGCACTTGTTAATATCGACCTAGAGCCCTATCTAGTATAGTCTCTTTAGTACCTCCTTCACTTGCTTAATATAGTCTGCTATATTCGTAGAGTAGATTAGTATATTGTCTAGGTACGCCGTAGCATATACGTCTAGCATATTATATAGCGTGTTATTAATATAGTACTAAAACGTAGCAGGCGCTCCCTATAGCCCGAACGGCGTAACTAGCAATTTGTAGAGGCTAAATTGTATTATAAACGCTATTAACTATTTGTAGCCTTCCGCTACTTAGACTCTATTAAACGCTACGATAATATCTAGCTTCGTAAAGATCCGCGCTTTGTAGATAGAATCGAGTGTTTCCTTAATTAGTAGTATTAGATATTAACTCTTTATCGAAACGTTATTTAGACCTTAGAAGTTAGCGCAAATCCGTACTCTACCTCCTAGCTTCTAGGTAAGTAGTAGAGGCGCTCCTATACTCGATTTCGATAGTTAGATAAAGCCTTTCGTTAGGTAGTTATCTAGCTAGCGCTTAACTATATATAGCTCTATTAGTAAGAACGGTCTGTTCCTTAAGAATAGTAGCTTGCTTCCTAGTATTAGCTCGATTCTATAGTTATATAATCTATATAGTAGTAGCGTATCTACCTCCTAGGGAAGAAAAGTCTCGAATATATCGCGATACTCCGCTAGTAGGTGTTTTAAGATATCCGCTACTATTAGCTAGGGTTTATTGCTCTTCTTGAAGAATTTCTAAGCGTCCTCCTCTATAATCCTATAAATCGTCTTTACGTTGCTCTAGAGGGCGTTTACGAACTTATAGTACCGTTCTAGAAGTACCGAAGTATAGTCCTCTAGCGAGCCTTTGCGGTTTAATATCCGCTTATAAAAGTCGTCTAGTAGAGCGTAAAGCGCAGCCCTTTCTTTATCCTTCTTCTCGTTTAGTATTGCTTGTTCTAGTTAGTTAACTATTATATATATTACCGTTACGCCCTTCTAGTAGCAGAAAAGTATAAAGTTTAGCGCGTTTAGTATCTTAATGTCGTTTTTATTAATCGCCTTGTTATATAGTAGTAGCTTTAGGAGTTACTTTAGTAGTAGTAGCATCTATAGGTACCTACGCCCGTTTACCTTTTTCGCTAGTTATAGCCTCCTTATAAGCTTATTTGGAATAACTACCGCTCTTGATCCTAGTAGGGATAAGGTCTACCGCGGTCCGTTCTTAAGCACTCTCTAATAGCGTTGTAACGGGGATAACCTCCTTTTCCTCTTCTTCTATAGGTTCTCTAGACCCTAGTTATACTCCCTATCCTCTAGTTCTCCTTTATCCGGGACTTCCTTAACTAATACTTGGTATTTTATAGTGTTT
>MU853404.1:1890465-1913965 GCA_033297235.1 Trichocladium antarcticum
TTATTGTTCTAGTTTAGGCCGCTACTATTATTGCCGAATCCGCCGTTATTGCCAAATCCGCTATAGTTGCCGCGGCCGCCCCGCTACTCTTTACCTCTAGCGCCTAGGTTATTCTAGGCTTACTTACCTTTCTTTATATATTTCGCTACGATATAGCCCCTTGTACTATAGAGGAAATAGAGACCTATAGCTATATACTACTCCCTCTTTAAGTTAGAGAGTTATAAGATAGTTGCCTTATCCTTAGTAGTAGTTACCCGGTTAACGTCTATAGCGTTTAGGTCCTTACTTTCCTTCTTAGTATTATAGCTATTATAGTAGTTTAGCTCGTTAGCCTTCTTTAAGTATTCTTCTATTTCGAGGTTATTAGCCTAGGCCTAGGCTATAATAACCTATCCCTAAAAGTTATCCTAGGCCGGGAGGTTCGTCTATAGTAGGATCAGGTCCTACATTAGCTTCGAAAGCTTCTCTCTTAGCGCGCGTACGTAGGTAGCGTCATCCTAGTTGCTTAGGTTATAGAGGTTTAAGAACTCTATAATAAAGTCTATAAACTTCGTATACTTATCCTTCTACGCTATCTTACGTAGCTTATTCTTTATATTAGCTACTAGATCTATCGTTACGTATTTCTTAGAAAGGAACTTAATAAACTCGTTAGTAGTTGTCTATACCTAGGCTTGCTTATTACCTAGATTCGCGATAATAATATCGATATAGTTGCTAATTCCTATAGCTACGATTCCCTCTAGTAGCGAAGCTACATAGAGGATCTTTGCTTTCTCGGTCGCGTATTCTAGCGGCCTTACGGCCTATCGCGCCGTAATTAGCGTCTTCTATATTCTAAATTATATAGTTCGCTTCGCTAAGTCCTGCTTAGAGCCCGAGAACGTAAATACATACGGTATACTACCCTCTCTAGTACCGCCGCCGCCGCTACCTAGCTTCCCGGACTCAATTAGCCTCGTTAAAACGTTATTCTCTACTTATAGTACTATAGCCTTCTCGTTTGCCTTGTTCGCCCTAACTATCTATCTCTGGATTTCCTTAGTTACGCCTCTAAGGATATATTCGGTAAGGTTCGCTATTATCCTCTCTATCGTATTGTTCTTTCTAGCTCTCTTAAGCGCTTTAAGTAGGAGGTTATTACCTATAAACGGCCTATAGTGTAACGGTCGTATACAACAAGGTTGCACAACAGTGCAACCTTCGTAGGAGCTCGCGAGGGCTGAAGGCTCTGCGCGGCGAGCTCCACCTAGTGTAGAGCCACGCTCCTCTAGCTACAGGGTACTTAGCCAACTATATAGTATAGCATATAATATAGCATATAATACAGGCTGTACCTATGACACTACCCTCCCTCTCTAAACAAGCCCCCTATATAAAAATAGCCCCCTATCCCGGGTACTCGCATCCGGAGTTAGAGTCATCTTAGCGCCTACCCTAGCGCTACGCCTTCCTTCTCTACGTTTACAATAGCGGGCCCGGAAGCTTAGGGTATATATCGTAGAACTCCTAGATAGCGTTATTATAGCCGCGTAGATCCGTTATAGGTTACTAAGTCAGGTTGTTATAACCTTCCTACTTAACTTGGTACTACTAGCGACCGTTCGCCGCCTTACTGAACCCTATAATCCTCTCGAACCTCTACTCTACTACGTCTTCGCCTTCGTTAGTCCGCGTAACTACGCGCCTGCGGTTAGCGCTTATATTGTCGTTAACCCTCTCTTAGCTAGCTAGCCCCTACCCTAGGTAGCGCCTTACTCTTAAGACGTAGAACGTAGAGAAGATCGTTATATTTGCTAGGAGCTTTAGAGTTACTATATATAATAAGGCCTTTATAACCTTAAACGGGCCCTCCTACTATAGCGCGAGCTTTATAGTTAGCCTACTAGTCTTATAGTTCTATATATCGAGTATCGCCCTATCGCTAACGTAGTACTATAGTGTATCCTCTCTATAGCGGTTCGCGTTCTATTCGTAGCGGTCCTATAACTACTTTACTAGCGCTGTAACCTTCCTAAGGATCGCCCTAAAGCGGTCCGCGAGCTTAGATACCTAGAAAAACTCCCGCTTCTACTACTCTAAGATATTTAGTAGGTATAGCTTCGACGGCTCTACGCCTATCCTAGGGTTAAAGCTATAATTCGCGAAGAACGGTAATACGCCCGTTGTCTTAGAGACTATATTATTCCCTATAAACTCCGCTAGAAGGAGCTAGTTAACCTAGTTATCCTACGCCTAGTTAATATATAGCTGTAGGTACTACTCTAGTTCCGCGTTAATCCGCTCCGTCTAGCCGTTTGTCTAGGGGTAGAACGCTAATAAGGGTTTTAGGGTAATCGCAAGGCGCGCCGACAGCGCCTTCTAGAACCCTAAAACGAACTACGTACCTCTATCTGATATAATCGTCTCTAGTACACTATAGAGCAAGTATATACGCTTAATAAACTAGTTAGCTAGCTCGTTAGCCTCTAGTGTTACTATTATAATAAAGTAGTGTATCTTTATAAGCTAGTTAACTACTACTACTATATACCTAAACTCCTACCCTCTCTATTTATATAGTAGGAGCGGCGTAATATAGTCCACTAATATATCTCGCTACGGCGCTAACGGTAGTAGGAGCAGCTTAAAGAACCCTATAGGCTTCGAGCGGGGGTTCTTCGTCTTAAAGTATAGTATATAGGCTCCTACGAACGTCCTTACTAATACACTTATCCCTAGCTACTAGTAGACCCTGTTTATTAGGTCGAGCGTCTTTGTCCTCCCTAGGTACCTACTAGGCCCTAACGCGTATATCTAGTAGATAAGCTACAAATAGAGCTCCGTATCGCCCGGGTCGATTATTAGCCTACCGTAGTAGAACGCCCTACCTAAGACTAACTTGCACTTAGCGAACGGTACTCTTAGCTCCCGCTTGATCTTACTTAGCTAGACGCGTACCTCCTAGTCGCTAAGCGCCTCTACTACGTCTGCTATAAACGGCAAGGTCGCGTAGCTCTCTACAATAAGGTCGTTAGCGTAGCGTAAAACGTCGAGGCTAAAGAGCTCTAGTATCTTACCTAGTAGCTTAGTATTATATTTACTACTAAAGGTCTCTAGGTCGAACTTACTCGGGTCGATCAGGGGGCGCCGCCTGTTCTATAGCCTATTATCTTTTACGTCTTTTAGTATAAACTCTAGCTTCCTACTAAGCGCGTTGGGGCGGCCGTTTGCCGTACCTAGGCGGTAGATAATCTAGAAGTTAAAGCGCGATAAGAACTTTAACTAGCGTATATAGTATAGCGACAGCTGCTTCGTTATACTAAAGGTCTATAGGTTCTTGTAATCCGTAATAATATCGAACCTCTTAGCTGTACCTTCGAGCTTAGGGCGCTATTCCTTAAGCGCTTTAACGATCGCAAGGAGCTCCTTGTTGTAGATATTATAGTTACACTCGGCCGCGGTATACTTCGCCGAGAAGTAAGCAACTAGATACAACTTGCCGTTATCCCCCTCCTATAGTAGCGCTCTACCTACCGACTAGTCTAACGTATCGACTTCTACTACCGCTCGCTTCTCCTAGTTATATATTTATTTATTCGTACTCCGATATGCCTTACAGCGCGCCGGTCCTGCTACTGGTTTATATACAAAGGAAACCGTACCCCCTGAACCGGGGGCCGGGTGAAAACCCCTGCCTACGCTTCTGCTTCAGCGCTTTGAATCCATCGAACTACGTGTAAAAGGTAGCCCCTGTCTCCCTTAGCGGCTCGATTCGGCACTTCCCGCACCCTCTCCGCTGCTCTTAGCCGCTTTTGCGGCCATCGCAGCTTCCAGTTGCAGCCTGCGAGCCACGCTGTACTCCGTCAGGCGCCCCGAATCCATCAACTAGCTGATGACCACCTTTGCCAAGCTCTTGTACGGCTGTACAGCTCGTCGCAAGACGAGCTACAGATCCCGTCGTGACCGTATTTGTGACTCTTCCTAGGTTCTGTACTTCGGTGCTCCTAGTTATATATCTGTAATGCTAGTACTATAATAAAGTATACCTTTAGGCGCTAGAAAGCCGCCTTATACTACTTAGACTACTCCTAGTCTACCGTCTTCTTTGTAAGCTCGTATAGCGGCTGTACGTAGCTTAAAAAACCTCGTATAAATTAGCGGTAGAAGTTCGCGAACCCTAAGAACCGCTAGAGGTACCTCCTTGTCTCCGGAGCCTCCTAATTACATACCGTTTCGACCTTATCTAGGTCTATCTTAATACCCCTAGGCGTAATAATAAGCCCTAGGTACTTCGTCCGCTTCGTATAGAATTCGCACTTATTAATATCTACCTATAGGCCTACATCGATTATACGCTTTAGCACCTCCCTAACTTGCTTAATATACTCCTTGAGCGTACTAGAGTAGACTAGGATATTATCTAGGTACGCCGTTACGTAGTTATCTAGAGCGTTATAGAGGATATCGTTCATATAATACTAGAAGGTAGCGGGCGCGCCCTATAGGCCGAACGGCGTAACTAGCGTCTTATATAGGCCGAATCTCGTAATAAACGCTATAAGCTACTTATAGCCTGGCGCTACGCGCACTTAGTTAAACGCCGCGATTATATTAAGCTTCGTAAAGATCTTCGCCTTGTAGATAGAGTCTAGGGTCTCCTGGATTAGTAGGATAAGGTACCGGCTCTTTAGCGTCGCGTTATTAATACTATAGTAGTTAACGTAGATCCTAATACCTCCGCCTAGCTTCTAGGCTATAAGGATAGGCGATAAGGCGCTTAAGCGTAAAGGCTAGATAAACCCCTTCGTAAGGTTGTTGTTAAGCTAGCGCTTTAGTACATATAGCTCTATTAGCGATATTAGACGATTCCTTAAGTACGGGACTATACTCCCTAGGAGTAGCTCGATCCTATAGTTATATATATAGTAGGGGGGTAAGATATTAGCGTCCTATAGGACGAAGGCAGCTACTAGGTCTTAGTATTCCTTTAGTAGGTACGCCTTGATCTTGTCTAGAGTAGGCGCTAGTCTATCCGCCTTATTGAAGAACTTCTTAGAATCCTCCTCTATAATCTTATTAAGCTTCTTATCCCCTTTAGCAAGCGCGTCGATAAAGCTATAGAACCTTGCTAGGAGTATCGACTTTGTATACTCCGGTATACTCTCTTAACTTAGTAGGTCCTTAAAAAACTACTTAGGTAAAACTAGTATATAGTCTCTCTTCTTAGCCTCTACCGCTCTCTCTAGCTTGCCTATTATAGTCTGTATAACTACTACGCCCTTCTATTAGTATACTACTAGGAAGCTCGCTCCGTTTAGGATCTTCGTGTTATCCTAGCGGATCTTCCCCTATACTTAACTAAGCAAGGGCAGGGCGTAGGGGGGGGAACAGGGTCTAGAGGGTAGTCTCCTAGCGCCGGCTACTACCTTTACTAGCCTTAGTAATATAGAGGGCGGCGCTTCGACTAGTACGCCTATCGCTCCTAGCGGTACAAGCGTCCCCTGCGGGTCGGCCTACGCGCCTCCCTAGGACGCGGATCTCTACTATCTATAGGCCCGTCTCTACCTATCGGACCGCCTAGCTCTCTTATAGTTAGAGAGCTTGCTTATAGCGATAGCGACCTCGTCGTTGTTACTAGAGGTACTATAGTCGTTGTCTTTAGGTACGTCCTTTACCGTTACGTAGTACCGCTCGCTGTTCCTAGGGGGTAGGGGTACCTCTAGCTAGCCTACCTACTAAGCGACCTAGCTCCTAATATACTCTAGTAGGCACCTCCCGTAGTAGTACTCTGTAAGTTCGAGCTATAGGGTCTCCTAGTCGATCTGTAGGTTATACTTCCGTAGCTACGGGAGGCCTAAGATCACTAGGGTTTCCTTTGCGAACGTCGTAACGAAGTATACCAGGGTCTCCTAGTAGTCGCTAACGACTAGCGTAAGCGCTACTAAGTGCTCGATCTAGCGTAAGAACCCTCTTTTGGCTAGAAATAGCGGCTACTATACTACTAGCCTCTCTAGTAGCAGCCTATTCGTAACTATAAAGCCAAAATCCACAAACGCTAGACCTATATAACCTAAGTCTATAAGTGCCACGTACTCTATATTGCACCTACTAACCGCTAGGTACAATAATAAAAGAATAGATTTAGCGCTACTACCTATAGTACTAATAACTAAACTATCTCCCTATCCCTCTTACAGCTAGTAGTACCCCTCCTATAAGCGATAGTTTATAGGAGCTCCTTGTTTCCCTAGTTGTTATATAAGAAGCCGAAACTAGGGGGTTGCTCTATACTCTAGTAAGCGCCGTAGTCCTTCTACTCGTCTACCTCCCTAATAATAAAACCGCTCTAGTTAGGGGCGTCCGTAAAACGTATAGCGAGCCCGCCTCGACCCCTCTAATAGGCCCTAGCGTAGCTGCTTACGCCGCTACGAGCTAGGAGGCCCCTAGAGGGGGCTTAACTAAAGCCTTGCTAAGTAGGCTACTACTATCCCTAAGGCTGCTACTATCTCTACGCGCCGCTGTAGCCCTACGCTCCGCCGTAGCCCTACGCTCCGCCGTAGCCCTGCGCCCCGCTATAGCCTTACGCGCCGCCGTATTACACGCCGCCGTAGCCCTATACCCTGCTATAGCCCTACGCGCCGCTATAGCCCTACGCGCCTCCGTGCTATGGCTAGCCGCCGTAGCTACTACGGCCTCCTTGGCCGGCCCGGCAATACCTTAAGATATAGTCGCCGGCGCCGTACTTAAAGCATAGGCCGCTAGCCCTACGGCGCTCCTTTTCTTATAGTATAAGCGCGGCTAGGGTAACAGCGTCGATCTCTATAGCGTTAGGATCCCGGGCTCTCCTAGTACCCCCGCTACCGCTACTGTAATGTATAGCGAGCGCACCGTTGCTACTATGGATCTTCTTCCTAAAGTCCTCTGTATCTAAGTTCGTAGATAAGGTCTAGGCTATCTTAGCCTATACGTTAAAGTCGTCCGACGCTAGTAGCCTAACCTATAACGTAAACGTAGCCAAGAGGCGGGCTAAGATCTATTCTCTAAACATACGGACCTACGTTACACTCTCGATATTAGTAGTATCAGCTAGGTTCGAGAACTCTATTAGGAAGTCGTTAAAGTTCGCGAACTTATTCTCCTAGACAAGTATATAGAGCTAGTTCGCGGCTACTATAGCGACGTCGTAGGTTGTATACCGCTTCTTAAGGTTGTTTAGGAACTTAGTCCTAGTCTTTTAGTACTAGCGTCTATCGTTATCTAGGTAGTTCTCGATCGTCTAGAGCTTCGACTTAACTGTACGGCTTACGTTGCTACCAAGTATCGCTTTAGCGTATAGGATCTTCGTACGCTCGGTCGAGAACTTATAAGGGTATATTCTCTAGCGTCCCTAGACCTTATCCGACCAGTCGTTAAATAGGGTAGTCCGCTTAATAGTATCCTTCTCCTCCCCTATAAACGGTATTAGGTAGAGGAGGGATATTATAGCTAGGTTATCCTCGTTATAGTACTAGTATAACGGCTAGCTACTACCTCTACTGCCTCTAGCTAGCGCGGCGCTTATCGCCTCGAGCGCCTATAAGGTTATTAGTCTCTACTCCTTAAGTATCTTCGAGATTACTACGTTCGTATGCTTCTACGCCTCGAGCTGTTCGTAAAGCGCCTTGCCCTCGGTAACCGCGTTGTTAGCTATTACCTAGGTATTAGCGAGCGCGGCGAGTATCGCCTTCTACTCCGCTAGCGCGGCTCTTAGCTACTCGCGTATAATAGCGGTATATAACGGGCTAGCTTACTCTAGCGCCTACATTAGTATATTATTGCTATCTTCTACCCTATCTATTATCCTAGTTCGTTAGGGTAGTTCTATAGGGGGTAGTCCTATACGTTAGATATCCTATACGTTGGACTGTAAATAAGGGTAGGGTGCTCGTTTTAACTTGTACTATATAGTCGAGGTTAAACAAAGTCCGGTACGTCGGAAAAAAGAAACGTTCTAGCCAGTCTAAGGTGCTCGATCTACCTCTAACGGTCTAACTAGCTACGCGCGCAAGTTGAAGGTGCAACCTACTATAACGGTCGTATATAACAAGGTTGTATAACAGTGCAACCTTCGTAGGAGCTCGCGAGGGCTGAAGGCTCTACGCGGCGAGCTCCACCTAGTATAGAGCCACGCTCCTCTAGCTATAGGGTGCTTAGCTAACCATATAGTATAGCATATAACATGGCACATGACATAGGCTATGCCTATGACATATAGTATCCTTCGAAATAACCCTTTAGTTTCAGGTATATCTTTTCCTTTAGGGCTATAATAGCCTCGCTACGTATATCCTTAATAGGAATAGGCACTTAGGCCGCGGAGCTTACGTTAACGTCTATAGTACTTATTATCTTCCTTGTTCGGGTTTTTTAGGTCTAGGTTCTTAGGTTTAGGGGTTCGGTTTCTTAGGTTTGGGGGTTTAGTTTCTTAGGTTCAGGTTCTTAGGCTCGGGGGTTTAGGTTTCTTAGGTTCAGGTATCGGACTATCTTATCGTTTCGGGACTAACTATCTTATCGGTTTCTTAGGTTCGGGGCGGTCGAATTGTAATTTCGGTTAGTTTACGTAACGCAAATTTGTTATAATCAATCGACGAAGGTCTACACACACGAACAGAAGGTACAACCAACTATTACAGGTAGTAAATGCCCAATGTTAGGGTACGTATATATTCGATATAGTTATACAAGGAACTTAAGATAGTAGTTGTAGCCCGCCGGGGATAAGCCCTACGTAGCGGGCTCTACATGCTGCAGGCTCTGCAGGCCCCACATTGTACAACCGCTCCACAATGGCCATACGGCCCGCAGTGGCCATACGGCCATATGTCACGGCTAGACCCGTGACAACCTAGCTCCTTCCCCTCCGCCCCGATCCTTATACAAGCGGCTCCCTGTTAGTACCGCCTTTAATAGTAAGAAGGAGCTCTTCCCTGCCTAGAAGAGCACAATATAGTATGTCCTAGTCGCGGACCGGGACTTCATCGGATCTAACTGGGATTAGTAGGTCTTTATTTAGGGTAACCTATCTTACTAGGTCTAGTCCTAGGTTGCTACCTATTATAAGAAGGGTAGCGGCTCTTGTGCCTTTATCCTATAGGAGTTTCTTAACTACCTTAAGACTATCTTTAACGACCCGAACGGTTAGGTAGTCGCCCTCTTAGAACTAAACACTCTTACCTAGGGTAACAACAAACCCTTCGCCTCCTTTATTATACGCTTTGAATCCAAACTCTCGAAGGTAGGCGGACTCGAATAGACCGACGAGCTTCGACTTCTCTAACTTAACTAAAGCCTCTCTTCGATAATTCGCCAGACCGCGGTTGGTCGTAGGATCCCCTGTAACAACTACGTCTAGGCTATCTAGATACTCTAAGAAATCGCTACTGATCTCGAGACTATTCGCCTAGAAGGATAACATCGCTATATAATAGGCCGCTAAGGTAGGGACGCCCTACCTCCTCGAAGGGACATAGAGGGCAACGTCCTAATAATAGGAATTAACTCGGCCTAGATATAGTAGGCCTAGGATAGGAAGAGGTTAAAGAGGAACAGTAACAAGCGTCGTATAAAGTAGGTTAGTAACAAGGTATATACGGCTCGTTAAGTAGCTAGCGTATATATATAGTATAGGAATATAGGCTACTTTACCCCTAAGTGTAGCTTCGGTCCTATAGCCTAACCTAACTAAGGAGGATATAACTAGGTGAACATTTACGCCCTAGATACTAAGGAATAGGACGAAGATAGTCTCCCTTCTAACAATAAAGACAATAGGTAGGGAAAAGAGTAGCCTCCAAGCAGAGTCTCGCAAGGGGGCCCCTAGCGCCTAACCTCTTAGTAGATAAATCCGTAGAAATTAGTAAGAGAATAGATAAACCCCCTTTCTTTATCCCTATCTTCTTGAATTTTATTAGCTTTATAGATATATAAGTAGATAGTAGATGCTATAGCTATAGCGTAATTAGTAAGAGGATATACTAGAAGCTAGGTATAGAGTAGACGAGTTTACTAACCGCCCGAACATTAGGGACTATAGTTAGCGTACTAAAGGGTAAGAAACTAATATATATAGCCTATATAGTAATAGACATTAATAGATAGATAAGCTAGGCTATATTCTATATAGTCCTAGGCCTTACCTATAACGTTATTTTAGGTCTTCTATAGATAAAGTATTGGAAGATTAAGCTAGATGCTAAGAATAGCGTCCTTAAGGTTAGTACCTAACCTAGCCTAATAGTACGCGAGAGCCGCTTACGTCTGAAGGTAATTGGGATTTCCTAGATTGTAGGTTCCGCGTATATAGCCCTTGCCTAACGATCTACGCGGAAGGCTACTCCTCGTATAGAAAAAGGAACATTCTTAGTAACTAGTATTCGAGAGATTATAACTATTTTAGAGGAGAACCGCCTCTAGTCCGCGCCTGATCTAGACCCGCTGCCGGAGCTCCCTAAGAAGTTACGCGAATTCGTAGACCTATTTAACAAAAAGAAAGCTAAAGGTCTACCCCCTTACTATAGTGCTACTAATTACTATATTAAACTTGAAAAGGGCCTAGTAAAGGAGGTTCCTAAACTCCTATAGGGCCCGCTTTATAATATACCTTATAACTACCTGCTTAAGGTTTAGAAGTAGGTTATTAACCTTATAGACAAGGGCTAGATTCAAGCTAGTTCCTTATTAGCTATAGCCCTAGTCCTTTTAGTTAAGAAGTCTAATAGAGGTTAGAGATTCTATATAGACTACTAAGCGCTAAATAGGATCTCGAAGCAAGACTAGTACCTAATCCCCCTTATTAAGGAGATACTCTATTCCCTATCTAGCGCTAAGTAGTTTACGAAGTTAGATATACGCTTAGCCTTCTACTATATCTATATTGTAGAAGGTTAGGAGTATCTTATAGCGTTCTAAATAAGGTTCGGGCTTTTCGAATAGTTAGTTTGTCCCTTTAGGCTTATAGGAGCGCCTATAACGTTCTAGCGATATATTAACAATATACTCGGCCCGACTTTAGGAGACTATTTAACTACTTATATCGATAACGTGTTAGTCTATTTAGGCAGGAGCCGAAAGGATTATATATAGAAAGTTAAGGAGGTTCTTAAAAGACTAAAGGAGGCTAGCCTAGCTTTAGACTTAAAGAAGTACGCGTTTGTAGTAAAGGAGGTTAAGTACCTAGGGTATATCGTTAAGGTAGGTATATAGATCTAGCCCAACCCTAAGAAGCTAGCCGCTATCTGCGATTAGGAGGCCCCTATAAAGGTTCAGGGCGTCCGAAGTTTCCTTGGTTTTACTAACTTCTACCGCGACTTTATCGCCAACTTCTCCGATACGGTAGTACCTTTAATAGCACTAACTTATAAGAATATACCGTTCCGCTAGAGTAAAGACGAATAGCGGGCCTTCGATACCTTTAAGAACGCCTTTATCTTAGAACTAGTCCTTGCTTAATAGGACCCTAACTATAAAACGATCCTTAAGGTAAACTACTCTAGAGTTATACTTAGTAGCTACCTCTTATAGTAAGGAGATAATAGAGTTCTTTATCCTATCGCCTACTACTTAGCGAAACTCTCTTCGGTAGAACGGAACTATATAATTTATAATAAAGAACTACTTGCGATTATCTCCTACCTAAAGGTATAGTTAGCCAAACTCTATAGCGTTAGCGCCCTCTTCCTAATTCTTACTAACTATAAGAACCTTAAGTACTTCTCCTAGCTACGCCCGATCACTAAATAACAAGCTCGATAGGCTAAGACCCTCTCCCTATTTAACTTTGACTTGAAATACCGCCCTAGCGCCTAGGCGTCTCGCCCTAATACCCTCTCCTACTACAAGTAGGACTACCCTAGAGACGCTCCTTATATTACTTAGCTCCTTCTTACGATCTAAATAAACTTAATGTTAGTAGAGGAACAATTCTAACTACCTATAGGCAAGACTATTTTTATAGACGAACGACTTTCGGCTCTTTAGGATAAGGGAGTCTCGAAGGACGAACATTATATATACTAACTCTAGGCGGTTCGAGATAGAGCCTATAAGTTCCCTAAAGAAGTAGGAACACTATAGATATAGATCACCGACTATTCCCTAAGCGCGTAAGGCACGCTCTAATTCTAAGGCCGACTCTAGCTCCCTATATAGGAGCCTCTTACTACTAAGATCCTATAGTATACCTATAACTTGCCTATATCGGGCTACCTAGGGAGGAATAGCCTATTTTAAATACTATAGTATAGATACTATTAGGATTATATATTACTAGATATTAAGAAGTTTACACGTAATTGTTACTCCTATCGAGGAAGCAAGTACTCTCGCTAATTCTATTAAGGTCTCCTTTAACCCTTGCTAATTATAGAACATTTTTAGAAGTAGATCTCTATTAATTTTATAGTTAACCTCCCTACGAAGGGCGAGACCTTGCCTTAGTACCTAATAGTTATTACCGATCGACTATCTAAGTTCTTATAGCTCGAGGCTATAACCTCGATAGGCGCTAAAGAGTACGCGCTCCGCTTCTATAACGTTTAGTAGCGCTTCTATAGGTTCCCTTTATAGATTATTACTAACTATAGGTTAGATTAGCTTAGCAAGTTTTAAACAACTCTCTATAAGCTTGTTAGAATTAAACAATTGCTTTTAATAGCGTACTACCTATAGACTAACGGAGATACTAAACGGATAAACCAGAAGGTATAGGTAATCCTAAAGATAGTTATCTCCTTCTTATAGTACAATTAGGCTAAGTACCTGCTAGCGTACTAGCTTACCTTTAATAACTATAACTTAACTATTACTAGATTAAGCGCGAACTTTCTCCTATATAGTTTTAATATAGACCTAATCTAGCAAGCGGAGATGCTAGTCGCCCCTTCCTCCTTACTATAAGAGCGGGCCGCCCGCTTTTTCCGTTATTTTAAAGAGGGTATAGAATAGATATAGGCTACTATTGTATATACTTAGTAGCGTTAATAAGAGAACGCTAATCGCTTTTAGCGCCTAGTTAAAAGGTTCTGAGTTAGTAATAAGGTATAGCTTTCCCTATATAATATTAAGACGAATCGCCTAAGCTAGAAACTTAACTAGGTTAACGCTAAGTATAAGGTAGTAGTAGTCCCGACGCTATTAATAGTTACTTTCGACGTCCCTAGAGGCATTTACCTAACTTTTTATATTAACCTTATTAAATAAGCTATAACTAACCTACTCCTATTATAATATATAATAGACTCTCGCCTAGGTCCTACCTAGGAATTGTTATAGGATAGTATACTATATAAGGAATATAAAGTAAAGGTAGTTTTAGCTACTAGAAATATAAAAGGGAGAGGGAACCGCTACAATATATTAGTAAAGTAGAAGGGGTATATTACCCTAACGTAGGAGCCTTTTGAGAATATAGAGAATACTAAGGCGCTCGAGGCCTTCGAGTAGGAGTAGAGGAACGTACTCTAGAACAACGGCCTAAAATCAAACGCGCGCTAATAGCTAGAGAAGCGCGCCGTATAGGAGTAAGTTCGCCTAGTGTAGCTCGCCGAAGCCGCTCTTACTATAAGCGCTAAGGGAGGAGAGGGGTATATTATAGGCTCGGGCTTTACCCGCGTATAGTAGTTACGTATTGTACCTATAACACCTTATATACGCGCTACGCGCGCCTTACGCGCGATCCGGACCTGGTCCGGATCTAAGGCGGACCTACTAGGGATTGGTTAGCGCCCTACCCTAGATTGGTCAGTACCCTTCTAGCAGCTTCTATAGCTGCCTTATATACTTGCCTTAGTCTACGTATACGACCGACCCGGCACCTAGGATCGGTATATACCCTACGTATAGACTAAGGGTTCGGTAGATATATTAGAGAGGGTTGTTCTATATCCTGTATTTACCTCTTCCTTCTATAAGAATAAAGATTACTATATTATACACCTATCTGCAGTTGCTATAGGGCTAGTCTCTTACAGGCGCGTACCTCCTAGTTACTAAGCGCCTCTACTACGTCTACTATAAATAGCGAGCTCGTATAGCTCTCTACAATAAAGTCGTTAGCGTAGCGCGAAACGTCAAGGCCAAAGAGCTCCAGTATCTCGCCTAGTAGCTTAGAGTTGTACTTGCTACTAAAGGTCTCTAGGTCGAACTTGCTTAGGTCGATCAGGGGGCGCCGCCTGTTCTATAGCCTATTATCTTTAACGTCCTTCGGTATAAACTCTAGCTTCCTACTTAGCGCGTCGGGGCAGCCGTTTACCGTACCTAGGTAGTAGATAATCTAGAAGTTAAAACGTAACAAGAACTCTAACTAGCGTATATAGCGTAGCAACAGCTACTTCGTTATACCAAAGGTCTATAGGTTCTTATAGTCTGTAATAATATCGAACCTCTTAGCTACGCCTTCGAGCTTAGAGCGCTATTCTTCAAGCGCCTTAACGATCGTAAGGAGCTCCTTATTGTAAATATTGTAGTTACACTTAGCCGCAGTATACTTCGCCAAGAAATAAGCAACTAGATATAACTTGCCGTTATCCCCTTCCTATAGTAGCGCTCTACCCGCTAACTAGTCTAACGTATCAACCTCTACAATAGCGCGCTTCTCCTAGTTATATATCCGTAGTACTAGTGGTATAATAAAGTATACCTTTAGGCGCTAGAAAGCTACTTTATACTACTCGGACTACTCCTAGTCTACTATCTTCTTTATAAGCTTATATAGCGGCCGTACGTAGCTTGAAAAACCTTGTATAAATTAGCGGTAGAAGTTCGCGAACCCTAAGAACCGCTAGAGGTACCTCCTTGTCTCTAGAGCCTCCTAATTACGTACCGCTTCGACCTTGTCTAGGTCTATCTCGATACCCCTAGGCGTAATAATAAGCCCTAGGTACTTCGTTCGCTTCGTGTAGAATTCACACTTGTTAATATCTACCTATAGACCTATATTAATTATACGCTTTAGTACCTCCCTAACCTACTTAATATACTCCTTAAGCGTACCTAAATAGACTAGAATATTATCTAGATACACCGTTACGTAGTTATCTAGAGCGTTATAGAGGATATTGTTAACGTAATACTAGAAGGTAGTAGGCGCGCCCTATAGGCTAAACGGCGTAACTAGCGTCTTATATAGGCCGAATCTTATAATAAACGCTATAAGCTACTTATAGCCTAGCGCTACGTATACTTGGTTAAACGCTATAATTACATCGAGCTTCGTGAAGATCTTCGCCTTATAGATAGAGTCTAGGGTCTCCTAGATTAGTAAGATAGGGTACTAGCTCTTTAGTGTTACATTGTTAATACTATAGTAGTTAACGTAGATTCTAATACCTCCGCCTAGCTTCTACGCTATTAGGATAGGCAATAAGGCGCTCGATCGTAAGGGCTGGATAAACCCCTTCGCAAGGTTATCGTTAAGCTAGCGCTTTAGTATATATAGCTCTATTAGCGATATTAGGCGATTCCTTAAATATAGGACTACGCTCCCTAGAAGTAGCTCGATCCTATAGTTATATATATAGTAGGGAGGTAAGATATTAGCGTCCTATAGGATAAAAGTAGCTACTAAGTCTTAGTATTCCTTTAGTAGGCGCGCCTTAATCTCGTCTAAGGTAGGCGCTAGTCTATCCGCTTTATCGAAGAACTTCTTAGAATCCTCCTCTATAATCTTATTAAGCTTCTTATCCCCTTTGGCGAGCGCGTTAATAAAGCTATAGAACCTTGCTAGGAGTATTAACTTTACGTACTCTAGTATACTCTCTTAACTTAGTAGGTCTTTAAAGAACTACTTAGGTAGAACTAGTATATAGTCTCTCTTCTTAGCTTCTACCGCTCTTTCTAGTTTACTTATTATAGTCTATATAATTACTATACCCTTCTGTTAGTATACTACTAGGAAGCTCGCTCCGTTCAGGATCTTCGCGTTGTCCTAGCGGATCTTCCCCTACGCTTAACTAAGCGGGGGTAGGGTAGGGGGGGGGGACTAGGGTCTAGGGGGTAGTCTCCTAGCGCCTGCTACTACCTCTACTAGCCTTAGTAACGTAGGGGGCGGCGCTTCGACCGGAACGCCTATCGCTCCTAGTAGTACGAGCGTCCCCTGTAGGTTAGCCTATACGTCTCCCTAGGATACGGATCTCTACCGTCTACGGGCCTATCTCCGCCTATCGGACCGCCTAGCCCTCTTATAGTCGAATAGCTTGCTTGTAGCAATAGCGACCTCGTTGTTGTTACTAGAGGTACTAGAGTCGTTGTCTTTAGGTACGTCCTTTACTATTATATAGTACCGCCCGCTACTCTCTAGGGGTAGGGGTACCGCCTCTAGCTAGCCTACCTGCCGAGCGACCTAGCTTCTAATATACTCTAGAAGGCATCTCCTATAGTAGTGCTCTATAAATTCGAGCTATAGGGTCTCCTAGTCGATCTATAGGTTATACTTCCGTAGCTATAGGAGGCCTAAAATTACTAGTGTCTCTTTTACAAGCGTTATAACGAAGTATACTAGGGTCTCCTAGTAGTTACTAACGACTAGCGTAAGCGCCGCTAAGTGCTCGATCTAGCGTAAGAACCCTCTATTAGCTAGAAATAGCGGCCGCTATACCGCTAGCCTCTCTAGTAGCAGTCTATTCGTAACTACAAAGCTAAAATCCACAAACGCTAAACCTATATAACCCGAGTCTATAAGTGCTACGTACTCTATATTACGCTTACTAACTGCTAGGTACAATAATAAGAGAATAGATTTAGCGCTACTACCTACTATACTAATAACTAAACTATCTCCCTATCCCTCCTATAGCTAGCGGTACCTCTCCTATAAGCGATAGTTTATAGGAGCTCCTCGTTTCCCTAGTTATTATATAAGAAGCTAAAGCTAGGGGGTTACTCTACTATAGACTAGTAAGCGCTATACTCCTCCTACTTGTCTACCTCTCTAATAATAAAACCGCTCTAGTTAGGGGTATCCGCAAAGCGTATAGCGAGCCCGCCTTAACCCCTCTAGTAGGCCCTAGCGCGGCCGCTTACGCCGCTATAAGCTAGAAGGCCCCTAGAGGGAGCTTGCCCGAAGCCTAGGAACCTGCCTTAGCTATAGCCTTGTTACGTAGGCTGCTACTATCCCTAGGTAGGCTGCTACTATCCTTGTGCATTGCTACCGAAACTAGGTCCTTTACCGAAACTAGATCCTCTACCGCCGTAGGCGCCCTCGCGCTATAACTGCCTGGCGCTATAGGCGTTACCGCGGTCCCCTTAGCCTCTATAGCCTACTTAGTATACCCTTGTAATATAGTCGGCCCTACTATACTTATAGTACAAGCCACTTGCTCTACGCCGTTCCTTCTCCTAGGGGGTAAGTGCCGCGAGCGTTACCGCGTCGATCTCTATTACGTTAGGGTATCTACCTCCGCCGTTGTTATTGCTACCGCCCTTAGTCCCGCCGCTCCTAGTTCCGCCGCGTAGCTTCCGCCTAAAGTCCTCTCCCTCTAGGTTAGTTACGAGCTAGCTAGCTAGCGTAGCCTAGAGCTTAAAGTTATTAGCTAGCGAGAGTACCGCCTATATAACTATAGCGCTTAAAAGGTAAGGGGAGATCTTAAGCTAGAGTATCTAGACCTTTATTGTATTATCGACGCTAGCGGTATCGGCTAGGGTAGTAAATTTAGTAAGGAAGTCGTTAAACGCTACGAACTCGTTCTTCTACGCTAGTAGTTCTAGCTTGTTACTTGCTATAGCAACTACGTTATATATTATATACTAGGTACGGAGGGTCTTTAGGAGGTTAGACCTAGTCTTCTATAGCTATACTACTATACTATATAGGTTCTCCTTAACCTGCTTGAGCTTTGCTATAACTACCTAGCGCGCGCTGCCGCCTAGTATAGCCTTCGTATATAGGATCTTAGTGTACTTGTCTAGGAACTCCTGCGGGTATATTTGCTAGCGGCCGCGTACCTTATCCTCCTAGTCTTCGAAGAGTAGGGTATACTTAATAGTATCCTTCTCCTCTCTAGTAAACGGATTAGGGTAGGGGAGGGAGATCGATACGCTATAGCCGCTACTAGTGCTACTACTATAAGCCTAGTCTAGGGCTATCGCTATTAGCGTTCTCTAGTTCGTAAGTAGTAACCTATACTCTTTAAGCTCCTTCTTAAGCGCTACACTAGCTGCGATAGACGCCTCGAACCTCCCGACAGACTTATCGAGCTTCCTCTTTAGCTCGCCGACTATCGCATTTATAGCTATAGCAAACCCTAAGAGGTTATACCCTCTATCGTCGTCGATCGATACTATAAAAGCAGGTATAGTGTTAGAGACCTCGTTCCACTATTGTTCTCTAACTATAGGAAACTTTCTTCGCAAACAGGCCCGCACTAACTGGTGCAGCAGCGCGCTAAAACGGCCGAAACCTACATCGCTAGAAAGCTCCCGACGAGCTCTATCTAACTATACCGGGTGCATCTACGCGCGAGACGCTACGCAGGTGCTACAGGCGTAGGAAGATAGGGAAAACGAGCTACGTACGGCTCCTAGAAATCTTCTTCTATACCGCCTAGACCTACAACCTAGATCTATAGCGGATCTACCTAGCGCCGGCCCTAATAGCTTATACCAGACCTAGTATAGAGGTTAATAGCGACCTCCCCCCCCCTGCCCCCGCTACTAGGAGCACCCTACCTACCCTAAGAGGCCTATCCGAGTCCTGGTATAACGGACCCGAACCCCCCTGCGGAGCGCCCCTAAGCGGCCCCTATAACTACTAGCAGACCTACCGCTAACCCCCCTGTTAACACCAATAGTAGTAGCACTAACCCTCCCCCCGCTAGGAACAACGCGGATTAGGCGATATTAAGGCTATACTTAATAGTATAGTCGCCCTAGTTAGCCTAAACAAGAAGAACATCGCCTAGGGAGTAGCGAGAGAGATCCTAGCTTAGGTATAGAGCGCTATTAACTAGCTGTAGAGCGCTAAAGGAGGCCTAGAAGGCCTTAACTATATAACTATAAGGAAGATCGTCGCTAAGGAAGTACAGGCCGCGCTTACAAGCGCCCTAGCTACTACGAGCGTAGGACAGGGTCCTAACCGCTCCTAGGTAACGATCGTAGTAGGAGCCCTAGCGCCCTAAGCGTAACCTATAAAGGCAATCCCCTAAAGGATCGCTAAGGAAATCCTTATCCGAGGTAACGGCCTGCCGGCTAACCTTATAAAGAGAACCCCCCTAGAGATTATCTAGGCGATTAACAACTAATCTACGTAGAAGGGAGTAGTCGCTACAAGGAAGCTCCCTAGCAGGGACACTATTATTACCTTTAGGGATAAAGTAGCGAAGGAATAGTATACTAAGAACAACTAGTAGATCTACTAAGCGTTCGGGGAGTAGGCGAAGGAAGCTTACAGGACCTTCGTAGTGCTCCTAAAGGGTCTGACGAGGTTAGAGATCTAGGGAGTTACTAAAGCGGAGTTCGCCTAGGGACTAGATTTCCGTATAGTAAATATAGTTAAGTTCAGGATCCCTAGTAAGCCGGAGCTTATAAGAGTAACAGTACTAGTAACCTTTAAGAGCTAAGATAAGGTAAGAGTAACGTATAACTTTAGAGTTATCTAGGACGCCTAAGTACTAGACTATAAACCGTACTAGGTAGCTGTTACAGGCACAGCCTGTGTCATGTGCTATGTCATGTGCTATGCCATGTGGTTGGCTGAGCACCCTGTAGCTAGAGGAGCGTGGCTCTACACTAGGTAGAGCTCGCCGCGCAGAGCCTTTAGCCCTCGCGAGCTCCTACGAAGGTTGCACTATTGTGCAACCTTGTTATATACGACCGTTATAGTAGGTTGTACCTTCAACTCGCGCGCGTAGCTAAGTCGTCTGCTCTAGAATAGAGAGCGTACTAGACCGACTAGAACGCTTCTTTTCCTGACGTACTAGGCTTTGTTTTCATTTCTTAACTACCTACGTAGTACGAGTTAACTACTAGGACGAGCATCCTATATACAATAGCAGTCCGCCGAACAGGACTATAAGACTCTAACGAATAGGACTATAGTATTCCGACGAACCGGACAACGCTCCTATAAAGATAAGCGCGAAGATAATAAGCGGCGCTAACCTCGCGGCATCGCTGCCGCCGAGACTTGTAGCGCTACGCGTAGCGCTAAGAGAATAATAGTAGAACAAGGTCTCTAATACTATACCCGCTTTTATAGCATCGATCGATGATAATAGAGGGTATAACCTCTTAGGGTTCGCTATAGCTATAAATACAATAGTTAGTAAGCTAAAGAGAAAGCTCGATAAGTCTATTAGGAGGTTCGAGGCGTCTATTGTAGCTAGTACGGCGCTTAAGAAGGAGCTTAAGGAGTATAAGTTACTACTTACGAACTAGAGGACGCTAATAGCGATAGCCCTAGACTAGGCTCGCGGTAATAGCGCTAGTAGCGGCTATAGCGTATCGATCTCCCTCCTCTACCCTAATCTATTTACTAGAGAAGAGAAGGATACTATTAAGCGTACCCTACTCTTTAAAGACTAGGAGGACAAGGTATATAGCCGCTAGCGAATACGCCTATAGGAGTTCCTAGATAAGTATACTAAGATCCTATATATAAAGGCTATACTAGGCGGTAGCGCGCGCTAGGTAGTTACAGCGAAGCTTAAGTAGGTTAAGGAGAACCTATATAGCGTAGTAGTGTAGCTATAGAAGACTAGGTCTAACCTCCTAAAGACCCTCTATACCTAGTATATAACGTATAATGTAGTTACTATAGCAAGTAACAAGCTAGAACTACTAGCGTAGAAGAACAAGTTCGTAGCGTTTAACGACTTCCTTACTAAATTTACTACCCTAGCTAATACCGCTGGCGTCAATAACGTAACAAGGGTCCGGATACTCTAGCTTAAGATCTCCCCTTGCCTTTCGAGCGCTATAGTTATATAGGTAGTACTCCCGCTAGCTAATAACTTTAAGCTCTAGGCTACGCTAGCTAGCTAGCTCGCGACTAACCTAGAGGGAGAGGACTTTAGGCAGAAGCTATACGGCGGAACTAGGAGCGGCGGAACTAGGGGCGGTAGTAACAATAACGGCAGAGGCAGATACCCTGACGCGATAGAGATTAACGCGGTAACGCTTATAGCGCTTACCCCCTAGGAGAAGGAATAGCGTAGAGCGAGTAGCTTATACTATAAGTACGGCGGGGCCGACTATATCGCAAGGGCGTACTAAGCAGGCCGCGGAGGCTAAGAGGACTGTAGTAACGCCTGTAGCGCTAGGTAGTTGTAGCGCGGGGGTACCTAAGGCGGTAGAGGATCTAGTTTCGGTAAAGGACCTAGTTTCAGTAGCAACGCGTAAGGATAGTAGCAGCCTACCTAGGGATAGTAGTAGCCTGCGTAACAAGGCTACGGCTAAGGCAGGTTCCTAGGCTTTGGGTAAGCTCCTTCTAGGGGCCTTCTAGCTTGCGGCGGCGTAAGCGGCTACGCTAGGGCCTACTAGAGGGGTCGAGGCGGGCTCGCTATACGCTTTATAGATACCCCTAACTAGAGCGGTTTTATCGTTAGAGAGGTAGATAAGTAGGAGGAGTATAGCGCTTACTAGTCTATAGTAGAGTAACCCCCTAGCTTTAGCTTCTTATATAACGACTAGGGAAACAAGGAGCTCCTATAAACTATCGCTTATATTATTTATTATTATTTATTTATTCGTACACCGATATGCCTTACGGCGCGCCGGTCCTTCTACTGGTTTGTTTAGTACAGGAAACCGTACCCTCGCTAGGCCGGATGAAAACCTCCACTCTTCGATTTGATCTCCCCGCTTCTGTTTCCTTTATACTACGTGATGCCCTAGCCTTCTCCAACCCCACCTGCCCCCTTTGTTAGATGTGATTGGTTCTAGGGTAGCTAACGATCTCCTCCTTCTTCCGCTCTTTGTTCAAGTCCAGTTTCTTCCAGGGGGGGCCCCTGGCAGTATTTTGTTAGGCAGTTCAGCTTCTACCCTGGGTAGTTTACCGGTCCCCAGCTACCACGGCTAGATTGTTTTTATCCTACGGCGAGCAACACAGGGTTCTTGCCGATCGGTGTATGACGTAGGGGCCCAGATCCTAGTCTCCGAGACGACGGCTATTCCTCGGGTTTTCCTTCTTTGGTTAGTGTGACTCTCGTCGGAATTTGCAGGGGACCAATCCTGAAAAACCGAAAAGAGGGTGAGGGAGGCCGGATTCGAACCGACAGCCTTGCGGCTTCCAGGTGCAACACACTCCAATCTAGCGGTACCCCTAACTATCGCTTATAGGAAGGGTACCGCTAGCTATAGGAGGGATAGGGAGATAGTTTAGTTATTAGTATAGTAGGTAGTAGCGCTAAATCTATTCTCTTATTATTGTACCTAGCGGTTAGTAGGCGCAATGTAAAGTATATAGTACTTATAGACTTAGGTTATACGGGTTTGGCGTTTGTGGATTTTAGCTTTGTAGTTACGAATAGACTACTACTAGAGAGGCTAGTAGTATAGCGGCTGCTATTTCTAGCCGATAGAGGGTTCTTACGCTAGATCGAGCACTTAGCGGCGCTTACGCTAGTTGTTAGCGACTACTAGGAGACCCTAGTATACTTCGTTATAACGCTTGTAAAGGAGACCCTAGTAATCTTAAGCCTCTTATAGCTATAGAAGTATAACCTGCGGATCGACTAGGAGACCTTATAGCTTGAATTTATAGAGCACTACCGCAGGAGGTACCTTCTAGAGTATATTAGAAGCTAGGTCGCTTAGTAGGTAGGCTAGCTAGAGGCGGCACCCCTACCTCTAGAGAATAGCGGGCGGTACTATATAATAGTAGAGGACGTACCTAAAGACGACGACTCTAGTACCTCTAGTAACAACAACGAGGTCGCTATCGCTACAAGCAAGCTGTCTAACTATAAGAGGGCTAGGCGGTCTAATAGGTAGAGACGGGCCTATAGACGGTAGAGATCTACGTCCTAGGGAGACGTATAGGCCGACCTATAGGGGACGCTCGTACCGCTAGGAGCGATAGGCGTTCTGGTCAAAGCGCTGCCCCCTATATTACTAAGGCTAGTAAAGGTAGTAGTAGGCGCTAGGAGACTACCCCCTAGACCCTGGTCCCCCCCCCCTACCGCCCTACCCCCGCTTAGTTAAGCGCGGGGGAAGATCCGCTAGGACAACGTAAAGATCCTGAACGGAGCGAGCTTCCTAGCGGTATACCGATAGAAGGGCGTAGTAGTTATATAGACTACAATAGGTAAACTAGAGAGAGCGGTAGAAGCTAAGAAGAGAGACTATATACTAGTTCTACCTAAGTAGTTCTTTAAGGACCTACTAAGTCGAGAGAGTATACTAGAGTACGCGAAGTCAATGCTCCTAGCAAGGTTCTATAGCTTTATCGACGCGCTTGCTAAAGGAGATAAGAAGCTTAATAAGATTATAAAGGAGGATTCTAAGAAGTTCTTCGACAAAGCGGATAGACTAGCGCCTACTCTAG
>MU853404.1:1918239-1973779 GCA_033297235.1 Trichocladium antarcticum
TAAAGTAGAATATAGAGATTCTACTAGAGGAGGCGGAGTTCGATATAATCGCGGTCTAGGAACTATAGCTTAGTAAGTAGGGGGTAGCCTACTACCCCTAGAGCTTACGGTACTACCTGGTTCATACGTAATAGGGAAAAGCGGCGATATACGTATATAAGAAGTTTAACATTAGATAGTAGGAATATAAGGTAAGCGCGTAGTAGTATAGGGTATAGTTCCTAGAGCTAGGGAGAAGGGGTCTAGAGCTCTAGTTGGTATATAACAACTATATAGTAGATAAGACTATCCTAAAGAGCCTCCTAGCCTATTAGGGCCTAGCCTACGCTATAATCCTAGCGGGAGACTTTAACCTCTAGAACCTAGTCTAGGATAAGTTCAGGCGATATAAGAGGAAGTCCAAGGAGCTCCTTAAGTTAGCTTATAAGTAGGACCTAAGCCTATAAACCCTATAGGGTATAGTTATAAGAACCCCTATAGGAGAGTAAAGGGGCAAGACGTTAACGATCGACTATATCTAGGCTTTAATAGACCTAATAATAACGTATTTAGGGAAGAAGATTAGGGGAGGGTTAGACTACTATCTATAAGTACTTAAAGTAAAGCTCGATAGCCTATTCCTAAAGGGGAAGGCGCTAGAAGGGTAGAACTAGAAGAAGGTCTTAGAGAAGCTAATAAAAGCAAAGGTAGTGTACTTGCTACTAAGGATACGGCTTAACGACAGAGGACTAGAGGGGCTAAAGGTAAGGATTAAAACGAGAAAGGGGCTAGAGAAGATGTTTAAAGAGCTAGCTATAGAGCTAATAGCTATTGCCTACGTAATAGCCTCTAGGAGGAAGGAGTTAAGGGGGAGGAGCTCCCTATAGTAGACAGGTAAGGTAGAGGAGGCGTCGAAGGTAGCGAAGGAGGTAAAGAAGGAGCTCCGGAGGACCCCTACGTAGTTCTATAAGGAGAAGCTTAACGAGAAGTAAAAAGAGCTAGTAACGGAAATAGCAGAAGAAAAGAGGCGCTCCTAAAGGAAGACGATCGAAGAAGCTAGGGAGGAGACCCTATAGTAGCTCAAGCGATAGGTAAGGCTTAGGAGCTTCCTCCCCCCTAAGCTACCGAAACTCCTAGCCCTAAAGGGCCTAGATAGTAGCCTAGATCTAACAACGTACTAGAATAAGGCGGAAACGCTTGCGAAGAAGTTCTTCCTAAGCCTAGGGGCGGACCTTAGCGATATCTAGGACCTAGACCTTAAGGAGGAGTAGAAGTAGAGGTTTAAGGTCTAGGAGCTTATAAGCTTCCTAGCGATAGAAGCGGTATAGGATAAAGCGAGCCTGTAGAAGGCCCTAGAGGAGGATATACTCCTAATAGGATTCCTAAAGGCGTATGGCTAACCGCTAAGCCAGATCCTCGCGGCCCTGACCACAAGGTGCCTATAGCTAGCGTAGTTCCTAGCTACGTTTAAGAGAGCTAAGACGGTAGTCCTGTAGAAGCTAGGAAAGACACCTAACATATACTATACCCTAGGACGTTACTGCCCTATTACGCTGCTCCTAACTATAGGGAAGGTAATCGAGGCAGTAGTAGTAAGAAGGATTATAGCGGCGGTAGAGGTCTATAGGCTGCTCCCTACTAAGTAGATAGGTAACTAGGCGAGTAGATCGACCGAGCTAGCGGTCCGACTAGTCGTAGCCTAGGTCTAGGAGGTATAGCGCTAAGGCGCCTTAGTATCCCTCCTACAACTAGATATTGCTAGAGCCTTCGATATAGTCAACTACGTTAGACTACTAGCTACGCTCTAGGAGCTTAGCTACCTAAAGTAGATAGTACTCTAGGTATAGGAATAGCTAACGGACAGGGTTACAATCCTCTACTTTAATAGGAAGGTAATAGACGATATCCTAGTTATAGCGAAGGTACCCTAGGGGTCCCCCCTATTACCTATCCTATTTATCTTATATATTATATTACTATATAAGGACCTAAGGAGAGAGTACCTACACCTTAGTATAGCAGGCTTTACTAACGATATAAACCTACTAGTGTTTAGAAAGTCGGCTAAGGTAAACGTCCGCTAACTCGAGCGAGTATAGGGAACCTACCTAAAGTAGGCGGGAACGTAGGGAATAGCGTTCGTAACGTAGAAGTACGAACTAATCCACTTTAATAAGAACCGAAGGTAGTAGCTAGACCTAGCTAAGCTCGCCCTCCTAGATAGAGGTAGGTATATAGATATTAAACTAGTTAAGTCCGCTAGGTTCCTTAGGGTCTAGCTAGACTAGAAGCTCTTATAGCAAGTATATTGTAGCGTAGTTAAGAAGAAGCTCGCTACCTAGGAGTTCGCGCTAACAAGGATTGTAGCGAAGACGTAGGGCCCGAGCCTCGCGAAGGCCCGGGAGGTATATACAAAGTATATAAGGAGCGTAGTAGTATATAGAGCGGCGAGCTACTACGTCCTAACTATAGTTAGTAAAGGGAGCGAGCTAAAGGGGATAGCTAAGAAGCTAGTAAAGGACTAGAGCAGGGGCCTCCGCGTAGTAGCAAGAGGCTATAGAACTACGCTAATTAGGTACCTAGAGACAGAGGCCTAGGTCCTACTAGTAAACCTCTACCTAAACAAGCGGCTAGCTAACTTCGAAGCTAGGATATACAAACTACTCCTTTAGTTAGGGGAAGGACTAGGGCGCCCCCTAGTTGTAGCAGCGAGCTTAATCTAGAAGGTATATACTAAGCTATTTAGGAGGTTCTAGAAAAGGAGTAGAAGGACGTAAGGGAGGAAGCCTAGGCTAGGCCTATAGGGGCTAATAGTAGTTGAGAGAGTAGTAGCTATAGCAAACGAGTAGGCTAAGTAAAAGTAGAAGATAGAGAAGCTAAAGAACAAGACCCTCGATACGGATAAAGTAGTAGAACTCGCCTAGTAGGAGCGCGAGATAGTAGCCCGGGAGGGGCGCGCCGCGCTTGTAACGAGAGCAAGAAGACCTACGTACCGCTTAGCAGACAAGGACCCCCCGATACAACTATTTATAGACCTTGCCCTTAAGAGATATAAGGGTCTAAGTAAGGCTTAGAGCTCCCTACTTGCCTAGGCGCGTAGCGGGGATATTAGCCTCTAGGAGTATCTAAATAGGGTAAACGTCCTAGAGATTACTACGCTATACTGTAAGTATAGCAAGGGCAAAGAAACGATCGAACACCTAGTAGTATAGTACAAAGATCCACCGAAGTATAGAACCTAGGAAGAGTTACAAATACAGTTACAACAGGATCTGTAGCTTGTCTTACAACGAGCTATATAGCTATATAAGAGCTTAGTAAAGGTGGTTATTAGCTAGTTGATAGATTTAGGGCGCCTAACGGAGTATAGCGTAGCTTGTAGGCTGCAACTAGAAGCTACGAAGGCTGTAAAAGCGGCTAAGAGTAGCGGAGAGGGTATAGGAAGTGCCGAATCGAGCCGCTAAGGGAGATAGGGGCTATCTTTTATACGTAGTTTAATAGATTCAAAGCGCTAAAGCAGAAGCGTAGACAGGGGTTTTCACCCGGCCCCCTATTCAGGGGGTATAATTTCCTTTATATATAAACCAGTAGTAGGACCGGCGCGCCGTAAGGCATATTGGAGTACGAATAAATAATAAATAAATACTATTGTTCTCTTAGCGCTATACGTAGCGCTACAAGTCTTGGTAGCAGCGATGCCGCGAGGTCGGCGCCGCTTATTATCTTCGCGCTTATCTTCGTAGAAGCGTTGTCCAGTTCGTCGGAATACTATAGTCCTGTTCGTCGGATTGCTATTATACGTAGGATGCTCGTCCTAATAGTTAACTTGTACTATATAGGTAGTTAAGAAATGAAAACAAAGCCTAGTACGTCGGGAAAAGAAGCGTTCTAGTCAGTCTAGTACGCTCTCTATTCTAGAGCAGACGACTTAGCTACGCGCGTAAGTTGAAGGTACAACCTACTATAATGGTCGTATATAACAAGGTTGCACAATAGTGCAACCTTCGTAGGAGCTCACGAGGGCTAAAGGCTCTACGCAGCGAGCTCCACCTAGTATAGAGCCACGCTCCTCTAGCTACAGGGTGCTTAGCCAACCACATAGTATAGCACATGACATAGCACATGACATAGGCTGTGCCTGTGACATACACTGACCTTGCTGAGCTATAGAGAAGGTCGTTAATTAGCTTATGAGCTAACTCGCTAGGCATTGACTTGTTAGTGGGAGCTAGGTTGCGGAGAGCTATACTGACCTTGCTGAGCTGCAGAGAAGGTCGTTAATTAGCTTGTGAGCTAACTCGCTGGGTTTCGGAGAGCTACGCTGAGATGCTGCCTGCAGAGAAGGTCGTTAATCGACTTAGTTAATTGAAGATGTAGTCGAGAAAATTGAAGATCTAGTGGATTGAAAATTGAAGATGTAGTGGATTGAAGATCTTATAGAGGATGGAAAATTGAAGATCTAGTAGATTGAAGTATAGTAGATAGGAAATTGAAGATCTAGTAGATTGATCAAAATATAGGGCTTAACTCTATAGAAGATAGTCTTGATACTATAAAACTGCTTAAAAGGAAATACGATTTTCATTTTAAAATAGCTTAGAAGTCAGGGGCTAATTTTACATAACAACGGTTTTTCGGCGGAAAACGACTTTAGTGTGAAAACGCTCCAAAACGCTCTCTCGGTCCAAAACGATCTTCATATAGGACCCACCTTACCACTTCAAAATAGTTTTCTGTAGAAAATGGCCGTGCCCTGCAGAAATGGCCCTGGTGACCGTCATGTACTGTGAAAATCGCCCCTCATTTCGAAGATCGGTTTGATTGGCCAAGACCATACCCAAGACCGTTTTCCCAGAGTAGGGTGGCGCCTCTAGGTAGAGAGCACGATCCCCGGTGTTCCTTAACCTGTCGCAGTGGAGCATCATTTCCAGCCCCCGTCCCGCCCCCCGTGCACGCCCCAGCTGTACCTCCCCCCATTCCTTCCCAAGTACCACCTGCAATCCCTACCGCGCGCGCTTAGGGCTAGCGGCGCTTCCGGTGCTGCCCGTGCGCCGGTCCCCCTGCTACCGAGCGCGCGCGCGGCCCAAACGGAACCCAACACCATCCCAACACTATACCATCACCGCCACCCCATCACCACCGCCGCCGCCCACCTCCCTCTACGTTGAACCGCTGCACCAAACCGTTGCAACACTGACCCTATTATCATAAGTATATAAAACCCTATAGCCTATCTGGAATCGTACCGGTCGCGCTGCGGTTGCAGGGTACTAACTTGACGCGTATGCTCGACGCGCTCGTACCCAGATCATTACGCGCATTAAAACAACGACGCCGCGACGCGCCCCTAGGATGCATACCCACTATACACTAACCCTAATATTATTATAAGTACGTAAAACCCCGTTGGCCTATCTGGAACCGTACTGGTCGCGCTACTATTCTAACTCGACGCGTATACTCGACGCGCTCGTTAGATCCTTACCCCTATCAAAACAACGACGCCGCGACGCGCCCCTGGGATACACACCCACTACCGGCTATACCTCCCATTCCTATCATTTGCGGTATATATAGTTCTCCTATTGTTCAAGGGAGGCTGTAGCTAACCTAACCTGCTGCTAGCTGGATGCTAGCTCGCATCGGATCATAGAACCTCCTAACTCCGAGAATTATGAATTCGAATGGTTTGCCGGTTATATCCAGGAGCTACAGAGCCAGGAGCTGTATATCTAGGAGATGTAGAACCAGGAGCTATATATCTAGGAGATGTAGAACCATAAGCTACAGAACCACAAGCTACAGAACCAGGTGCTACAAAATAGTATATAATCCCCTTCCTATTTACCTTTATATATAGCGTCCTACAATATAGTATTCATTACTGACTGCTTTCCTACAACGATCCAGCTGCCGTTCCTATGCTTACCAACCTCCTCTCCCCTAGCCAGAGTACACCATCGAGTCGTGCCTCCAGCCCGGCACGCAGCCGCGCACGCAGCCGCAGACGCAGCCCGGCACACAGCCCGGCACACAGCCCGGCACACAGCCCGGCGCGCAGACCGGCGCGCAGTCCCGCCATAGCGTTGTCGCAACGTACTAGCAAAAACAGATATAGATCCAACATCTGTGCATCGTAACCAGTACCTGGCGCACTCAACGGTGGGCTCTTCATACCCTATAACATTAAAGGCATTCGAACCCGTTGGTTTGGACCTCCCTACGTGGACTTTCCCGTCCTAGAGGAAGACTTCGAAGCGTAGTGGCGCTGGGTTAACTATTTCTGGACTGCCGACAAGACGTTGGCTACGAAGAGCGGGACAACAAAATCGTTCCGCTGTATTTTCAACAAGGCACCGCAGGTAGCTAGCAGTGGTACCGGTGCCAGGGACAAGCTAGTCAAGAGCATAACGCCCTGTATCTACCGCCTTAAGCAGTACATCACCCCAGGGAAGCCCTACCTTATCAAATTCGTTAACAAGTACAACCATTCTTTAGAACTCGTCGAGTTCAAACACTTTCCAAGAGCCCTCTATAAACACGTTACATATCTTGTTGCAACAAGTTCTTTAATACCTAAAGCTAATCGAAAGCTTCGGAACCGTACCGAATCTGCAGAGGGCAGGGATCGTCTCGCAGCTATTAGAGGCCAGCATCTTACAGTTGAGTATATCAGGTACACTACTCTCTCTCTCGGGCTTATAAGGAAGGATGGCTGTAAAACGCTATATCGGAAGGCCTCGAAAGAGCAGGAGTACGAGGATGCTATTACTAAGCTGCTGCTTCGAAGCGGTAACTATCTCTCCAAGCCACTGATGATCAACGAGCGCCCTGCCCTGGTGTTTAGCCGAAGCTATAGTATCGATGCGTTGAAGTGGCACAGCCAGCTTGCAATCATGGACGCCACCTATAAGACCGAACGCTTTAGCTAGTACCTTTTTACTATCATAGTACGCGATAAGCATAGTAACTGGCTTCCCGCTGCCTGCTTCTTTACCTCCGACCAGACGGCCGCGACTATCGGCGCCTGCCTGCAAGTTATACTAGATTAGTGCTAGGGGCCAGCTAACCAGGGGTAGCGTTTGAAGTATATAATCACTGATAACTCGGCTACTAAGCAACGTGCTATCTTCAACGTTTTTGGCTCCTTCGACGATAGAACCCCTAGGGTATAGCATCTCCTCTATACAAAGCATTGTTAGGAGACCCTAAAAAGGAGGCTCCGCGCTAGTCCAGAGAGCTTACGGTATATAGGTGCTGCTCTTTACTGCCGCCGTACCGAATACAGTTGCAATAAGTCGTTGAACGCTGCTATCGCCTGCGCTAGGAGTGAGGAATCGAAGGAGTATTTGAGGCTTAACTAGATGAACGATACCCAGCTATAGGCACGATAGGTTCGGCACCTATACCCCTTGCTTTGCCAGGTGTCTACGACCAACGCGGTCAAGGGATGGCACTCGAAGATCAAGAACTCTAAGCCTATAGCGAAGCAGACGATAGCCCGTAGCTAGACCCTTGTTAGAACGATCATACATGTTACTCATTATATACGTAATTACAAGGAGAAGGCGGAGCAGGCTAATTTTCAGAGCGCAAACTACGTTACAGTACTAGCATTAAAGTACCTAGACTAGGGCTTTAATGACATCCCAATCCGAGTATAGAAGTTAATCTCTCGCCAACATCAGCTTACCCAGCGCCGTGTTACCAAATGCCAACCGTACGACGTTACAGGGCTTTATATCCCGGGATAGGCGGCTTGGAATACCTAGCTTTATAACGACACTACGAGCGACGATCGTATAAGCGACGAAACAGCAGCGAGACCGTTACCCCCTATCTCTGTCCCGACCGCTACAGATGCAGGAGAAGTCGAATAGGATAAGCCAGATCCATTGGATAACCCTGTTTACTATTCCATTATCAACCAGCTAGTTAATGATAGCGCAGTAGAGGCTACGTTACTTCCAGGGGCAGAAGACATTCCTCGCTGCCTCTACCGGTAGTATACCGCTTGGCGGCTTCCTTGCTCCCATCTCTAGCACCACCATATGTTAGCTGGCTCGCTAAGGCGCGAGCACTTCCAGCATCTGTTACGTAGCTTGCGTAACAATGGTTTTAGCATATACCAGAATGTCCTGCGCGTTCGCCGTAGCGCGCCGCCTGCTGCTAATAAGCAGAAGCTTCCTATACCGCGGAATTTCACTCTACAATTCCGCGAAGTGGTAGAGGTTATTCAGGCTAAAATGTATAGCGTTCGGGATACAGTTAAAGAGACTAGTGGTTCCAAGGAGGATCTTAACTATATGCTTAACAGGCTGGTCAGCAAAGTACAGGAGGACTTGCAATGGGCAACGGACTTGGATATCTCGACCTTCGTTCAGAGGCAGTTGGATCAGCCGCAGGGCAGTAGCTGAACTTAAGTAATTGCTCTCTAGATACATGTCTCCCCCTGTTCAGAGGAAGGCGAACAATTTTCACTACAACACATATGCCCAGACGCAGTAGGAAGGCCACAATCTATATGGAGGGCAAGACCGTAATGGGGATAGCCGATGTATATTCGAACTTCAATTGCAGCAGATCCGATCAAGTAATCGCCCTCTAGATACATGTCTCCCCCTGTTCAGAGGAAGGCGAACAATCTTCACTACAACACATATGCCCAGAGGCGTAGGAAGGCTTGAAGCCAAAAGTGTCATATTTAATAGGGGGTTTTAATGTCCCTGGAAGTATTGTCATCTGCCCAAGTAGGCGGACTAACTGGCTATATATATGACTGCAAAACAACGTATAGCGGGTGCATCGCAAAAAGCAGAGGTAATATCGCCAAGATTTACAGCTAAGAACCTAATATTGCCGAGATTTGCAGCTGTTTTTAACTGCCGGTAGGGGTACAGATAGCTAGCAACAGGGGGGTTGTAGATAGTCATAAGCCTTGGCAAAATTAAGAAGCCTCAAACCATATAAGTGAAAGACACGATAAAGGCGATTTATATAGGAGAAACTGTATTTTAAGTCCGCTCTTTTCGAGACTTAAGGTAAAGATTCCAAGAAGAGTTCAGCGGCTAGAACAATACCGACTAGCTACGGGATTGTTGCTAGTAGGTAGTAACTTTAATATTTAAGTTGCTTCAATTGTTTTCGTTCCGAGTGTAAGTGTTTAAATCCAGAATTTTGATTCTAGCCAAAAAGGTCTGCCATCCGAACACAACTCTATTTTCTTCAACTATCTTAAGGCTCTCTCTTTTCTCTCCCTTCTTCCACACTCCAACCAACACGCCCACTTTGTAAGTTAAACTATTGAAGTTATCCCTACTCTATTTATCGTTAACAACATAAAGCTAATAAAATATATAAAGATCAGATCCCACAGTTCAAGCGCCTCGCAAGCATTCGTAAGTATTTTATATTCAAATTGTCAATCGGTAAACTATCGGTCGGTCGGTTAATTTACTAACTTAGTTAGTACAATGTAGCAAAACACCAACATAAGCATACCTCCCCTCCCTCCAACAGTCACCAAGGGTGAAAACACCTTGCCCGCCGGTCCCGCTACCAACGAGCAGCAGGAGAATTCCGCTGCCGCCGCCGCCGCCGCCGCCGCCGCCGCCACCGCCGCCGCCGCCTTGGCCGCCTTACCCGACCTCGAGCCCGACCCCATCCACAAGACCAACATAGGCATGCCTCCCCCCCCCCCAAGAGTCACCAGGGGTGACAACACCTCGCCGGCCGGTCTCGCTACTACCAAGCAGCAGGAGGGTTCCCCTGCCGCTACCGCCGCCGCCCGCAAGACTACAGCCAAGCGGCGGGCTCCCTCCGCTACGTCCAAGGTATAGAAATAGATACGGTACGGTACTACTACAGGGAAGCAGCTAGCTAATAGCCAACCATAGAGAAAGAAGAAGAAGAAGGAGGACGCCGACGAGCTTAGTCTGCAAGTGCGTTCAGTGCCATGCACCGTCTACGTCACCCGCCTCTACAACGGGTTTATTCGCGCCTGCCATTTCCAGGGTAGAAAGTATTAAGTATTCCCAGTTGCAAGTGCTTTAGCTAACTGTTAGATAGGTCTTAGTACGGCGTGTTTTAAGTATGCCAAGCAGGGGCATACTACCAAATGCAAGATAGTTAGTAATATAATGTTCATAATACCAACTTACTATGCTAACTAGCTGCTAACTAGGTAGCCGCCCGAGAGCCTCCACAACAAGGTCCGGGACTAGTACAAGGTAATCCGCGAGGTTAAGGACAGTAAGGAGATGCCCCCTGCCCTAAAGGCGCAGGGTAGCCGTATTATCACAAGCATTCGTAAGTGGCGCAGCCAGATAGAAGAGATAACTATACAGCCAACTAATCCTCGTTTATAGGCAGTATACGCAAGGAAACCGCCGCCGCGCCTGCTACCAACCCGTTCTTCGCCTCGCCTCGCGCCGCCACCCACTCCACCTCTCTGTTCCTTACTGGGGCAACGCCCTAGAAAAACACCAAGGAAAGGTCCTCCAACGCGTTGGAGCGCACTACCGTAGCCAATAAGCAGCTAGTTAGCATCGGTACCAGCCTCCTCAACGTCCTTAGGGAGGGAGTCGCAGCCCTCGACGAGAATAACAAGCTTCTACGCCAGATCTCTGGAGAGTTAGTAAGTCACTACCTTAGCTACTCTCCCGAAGCGAATCAGCAGCTGATCTAGATAGCTTGACCTTAAACGCGAGCGCGCCGAACCCGCGCGCGCCGAACCCGCGCGCGCCGAACCCGCGCGCGCCGAACCCACGCGCGCCGAACCCGCGCGCGCCGAACCCGCGCGCGCCGAACCCGCGCGCGCCGAACCCGAGCGCGCCGAACCGGAGCGCGCCGAACCGGAGCCAACTAAGGGCTAGCGGTCCCATCTTACGGCGTATTAGGAGGCAGCTAGGGTTCGGCCGGGGAACACGCAGCAGGATAATAGTAGAGAGGAGGAGTGGTTGAGGATATACCCGTTGTAGATACGGTTCTGCAGCTACGTAGCTACCGTTCAAGTGCGAAGCTATATCGGTGAGCTTGCTGACTATACATATGTGATACTCCGCGCGGTGCGCGGGCACGGTGGGACATGGCGGATTGCGGTGCGGTGGGACATGGCGGATTGCGGGTGCCGGCCGGATCCGCAGCAAGCGCGCAGCTATGCGCCGTAGGCGCGTAGCTAGGTGCGCAGCGACCCCAGTATATACTTCGACGGTACATTGGCTGGCGGTGGCGGGGGCGTGGGATGGTGGCGGGACAGGGGCCGGAAATGATGCTCCACTGCGACAGTTTAAGGATAACCCGATCCCCGATGTACATACAACCCTGGCATCTTTTGCATGCACAGCACTCCTACTGCAACTTCATTCCTCGTCGCAACTCCGAGGCCGGCGTCCGCGCAATATCATCCGATTTGTTTCTTCTCATTTTAAATCTCTGCCATGTGCGCGTTAATCCCGGCCGTGGCTGTCTTCGTTGGTAGGGTCGCATTGGCGCAGGAACTTTGCTCGTTGGTTGTGTCAACCAACAACATATGACCCCTGCACTTGCAGGACTTGGTAGAGATAGGGACATGCACGAGGGAGGGACGCACCGAGGTATTTGCCGCAGGCACTGAGTGCGAAAAGATGAGATGAGCCACCCTCCATGGCCGCCCTCAGAATGCAGAAATCGGCCTGCAAGCACGACGTATGTGTAGCCCCCGTACATTCGAGGACACTGGATGGTGCGCGGGGACGTGTTTTGCGATTGGCCACGCGTTTCGGGGTCCGGAGGGAGAACAGGCGGGAGCTAATAGGAGCCGGGGGATCCGGAACGGGCGGAACCAGGAACGGCTCGGGCGAGGGTATTTCAGGCGATTCCCCAGTCCCCACGTCCCGAACGTAACCGCGCTCTTTGGTTTTTTTTCTCCCCAGCCCACGTGTAATTGAAGATACCGTGTACGGATACACCCCTCATCAATCTGGGACGCGCGCAATCTGGGACTGCGTCACGACGGGACGGCCAGCGGGAGCCTGTGTGCGCGGGCTTATCGGGCGGCCCATGGAAGGGGGCCCCTGTGGCCACATTGGACGCCCGGTGAAGAGCAGCGTCGCTTTCCGCGAGGATGCGGCGCAGTGGCGACGATGCATCAGAGTGGGGGGTTGACAACGGGTATCCATCCGTGCACTGTACATACACCACATCTTGTTGGCGGCAAGAGTTCCTTCTTTGGGGCTGGTCCTGCATGCTGCAGGGGAGTGCGGCTCTTCCACGACGCATCCGGTGCTGCACCTCGCCCACATCATGACTGAGACTCTGGACGGGCCCAGCGCTCCGCAATGGGCTCATGGGTTGTATCGCACCGGCTGGCTGTGAGTGAGGGCGGAGAAATCCATCGATGGATCGCCTTGTGCCGCGTTGTTTGGCGAGAGAGGGGAAGATGGCATGATCGCAGTTTGGACCGACACAAACACCGCGGGCGGCGCTCCGTCGTGGGAGGCCAGATCTGCAACCGGTGCGTGTTGACTGTTGATTATGTGGCTGCCACATGGACGGGACGGCCCCGCTCCCCCCCCCCCCCCCCCCCCCCCCCGCCCCCCTGGCAGGAAAGTATTACAACGCTTGCATCTTGCATTGCAACGACCCCTGCGCGAGGCCTGTATGCGATTCTGGCCATCCTGCTCGGCTTCAGCCATGCGCGGCCGGCGGCTGGCTGGGTCTAATTAAAGCCGCGCCCACGACGTCCGTCTTTAGTGCCTGTGACCTGTGCTCCTTCTTTGCTGCTCCAGGTCCTCCTCTGCGACCCCGGATTCTGCTCTCGAACGCGGCCCTGCGTCGGGACAAGCGCCGCCGATCCCTCAGCGCCACGGAAAAAAGCACCGCGCAGACTCCCCGAACCGCCGCTGATGTCGCTGGACTCGCTGCTCGACCGCCCACTGTCGGCGTGGTGGGACGGTCGCTACGCCTTCGCCGCCGCCGCCGTGCTGCTGCCGCTTCTTCTCACCTACACCCTGACCGCGCTCAAAGCTAACTGGGTCCGGAATGTCCGGGGCAAAGGCGATCCCCCACCGGTGCCGTATGCCGTGCCGATCCTGGGCAACACCCTCCAGTTTGCCTACGACACCGAGGGGTTCCTCGGCCGCACATTGTAAGTTGAGCCGCAAATCCAACCCCCAAACACGACGTGGTATCCCGTCCCACAGACCATCTCACCGCTTCGGCTTGAACAGACGGCGCTTCGGCAGCGTGCCGTTCCGGCTCAGCGTGGGGCTCGACAGCATCTTCTTCATCCCGTACGGCGAGCCCATCCAGGCCATGTTCAAGAACGCGCGCGACCTGTCGATGAAGCCCATCATCGTCGTCGCCATGCGGGACCAGTTCGGGATGCCGCCGGCCGACGTGGCCATCTACGAGCGCGACGGGTCCGGCGGCAGCGCGAAGCCGCTCGACGGGTGGGAGCACATGGACCCCGCCCACCGCATCTTCCACAGCCAGCACCGCGACCTGCACGCCATGCTGAACGGCGCGTCGCTGGAGGGCATGACGGCGCGCTTCATGGCCAACTACACGGCCCGGCTGCGGGCGACGGCGGCGGTCGGCGACGAGTGGACCGAGCTGCCGGACCTGTTCGCCCTCCTGCGGACCGACATGTTCCACGCCGCGTGCACGTCCATGGTCGGCGAGCGCTTCTTCGAGCTGAACCCGGACTTCTGCCGCGACTTTTGGGAGTTCGACGGCCACGTGCTGACGTACCTGCGGCGGCCCCCGCGGTGGATGGCGCCGCGCGCCTTTGCCGTCCGCACGCGGCTGCTGGAGTCGATCAAGAAGTGGCGCCAGTACGCCGGCCGCCAGTTCGACGCGGCCGACCCCGCCCTGGCCGCGGCCGAGTACGAGCCCGTCTGGGGCGCGCGCCTGATGCGCGTGCGCGCCGACGTGTTCGCCAAGGCCGGCGCGTCGCCCGACGGCTGCGCCAGCATGGACCTGGGCCTGCTGTGGGCCGCCAACGCCAACGTGATCCCGGCGACGCTGTGGACGCTGCTCGGGGTGCTGCTGTCGCCGGACCTGGCCGCGCGCGTGCGCGCCGAGATGGCCGACTGCCTCGACACGGACACGGACTCGTTCCGCGTGTCGGCCCTGTGCAGCAAGCCGCTGCTGAACGGCATCCACCTCGAGTCGCTGCGCTTCTGCACCGCCGCCACGTCGGCGCGCAACCCGGTGATCGACGACTTCAGGATCTGCGGGTGGCGCATCCCGCGCGACGCCCTGATGCTGTCCATCAGCTGGTTCGGCGCCCACGACGCGCGGTTCTGGAACACGGGGCGCACGCTGCCCGACGGGACGCCCGAGCACCCCGTCGACGCGTACTGGGCCGAGCGCTTCCTCGAGTACCCCGACGACCCCGCCAGCGGGCCCGTCCGCAAGCCCGCGGCGGCCAGCCGTCGGCCGGCGGCGAAGCGGACACCCGCGCACGACAAGACGGCCAAGGCCATCAGCCACACGGCGGCGCTGGGCGGCTACTTCTACCCCTACGGCGGCGGCACGCGGATCTGCCCCGGCCGCCATCTTGCCAAGCAGGAGATGCTGGGCGCCGTGGCCGTCATGTTGCGGGAGTTTGAGATCGAGCTGCTGGACCCGGCCGCCGCCGCAAAGGCGGGGCCGGACCTGTCTGTGTTCCCGACCGGCGCCCTGGGTCCCGACCGGAAGCTGGCGGTGCGAATGCGGCGGCGGCGGAAAGAAGAGGCGCGGTGAGCGCGGAGGGCGCGGAGGTCAAAATTGTATATTTCCTGTGCCGAGCGTGTTCTGGTGTTTCAATAGCGACAGCGATAGAATGGTTGTGTTTTTCCTGCGTTGGAGAGAGAAGCGTTGGTGTGGACTCAAACTTAATTTGCGGAGGGATAATCTAGGTTAGGGTTAACATCGGTCTTCAGTCTACACAGGAGACGACTGGCAAGCGAGGGCGTTGATGGATCGCGCTTACCTAGTTGATGAGACTGATTGGACTTTACAGTAAAGTGAACTGTGGAACTTGGAGCTAAAATCACAAACTAGTTCTTGATGTGTATATCTGGCAGAAATGGCAAAATGGAGTAGAGCTAGGAAACAACTGGTTCCAAGGTCAAAAAACCAAAAGAGAATGCGGTTTATGTGGATCGAACACATGACCTTCAGATTAAGTTCCCGAAGTTTGACTTCAGTCTGACGCTCTCCCAACTGAGCTAAACCCGCTTGATGGAGTTGCAACAGAAACCAGACCATATGCAGTGCAACACGGAGAAAATCACAACTGCTGTTGAACCATCTCGGCGGCGGTTCCAATCAAGAACTGGCATGTGGAAGAAAAGTACAATACTAGGCTTGGCTTACAAGACGCAAAAACAACCGCCACATCCAATATGTATGTACACGCAGCCAACCAACCCAGCCCAACCCACCCCAGCCCACCCACCGATCCTCACTCCATCTTCTTCCCCCTGCCCCGCTCCCTCCTCTCCCTCCGCCGCCTCCGCCACGCGCGCAGCTCGTTGATCAGGCCCATGACCAGCGGCACGGCCACCGGCCCCAGCAGCGGCAGGTACACGGCGATCTTGTGCTCGTCGGGGAAGTACAGCTGCCCGACCATGCTCTTCTCAAAGAAGGCGCGCTCGGCCTCGGCCTCGGCGACGCGCGCGTGCGCCAGCCCCTCGGCGCCGCCCAGCGTCTCGCACGCCCGCCGCAGGTGCAGCATCGTCGTGGACACGCCGTCGGCGACGGAGCTCGGGATCGAGATGGACGGCAGCGCGAGCGCGAGGCGCGCGAGCGAGCCGAGCGTCGACGACGCGCGCAGCAGGAGGTCGGCCGAGCGGATGCGCCCCAGCGTCGAGAGCCGGAGCGGGAGGGACCCGGACCGCGGCGCGCCGAGGAGGGACAGGAGGTGCGACGTGAAGGTGAGGAGCGGCTGTTTGAGCGCGGCCGACGAGAGGTGCGCTGTGCCGTCGGGGAGTGGGAGCAGGTAGATGGTGCCCCATTGCGGGATCAGCCAGGAGTGCGCGGCCGACTCGCCCGTGTTTGCATGTTCGGATTCAGCCCGTTCTCCCGCGATGGTCTGGTTTCCGACAAAGACGACAAAGTTGATTGTTGGCGCGCCACCGATCGAGGGCGACAGCGGCCACTCGGCCGCATTGACGAACGACGACAGATCCTCCTTGTTCAGCACCTCGTTCGGAACCCCGGGCGTCGCATACAGTTGCACCTGGGTGTCGATGGTGAAGTTGTGGATCGGCGAGAGAACAGTGAGCACGGGCTTCATGTAGTCCGCAATCGCAGCGCCAATGTCCCAGCTACTCGGCAGCGGCCCGCTGGTGAAAAGCGAGAAGGTGAGGTGGTAGGTCGGGGCATATTTCAGCGACCTCGTGGCGCGCTTGGCAAGCGACTCGGCCGACTCCGGCGAGAGACCTAGCGGCCGGCTTTCCGACGGCATCGAGCTGGTCGACAGCAGGTACGATATCGTGGCCTGTTCCTCGGCAAACGTCGACCGCAGCTGGCCGGCAACATAGGTCGCAAGCGACGACGAGGACGAGGTTGCCGTGGGAATCGCATTGGGCGGGTACGTGATGTCGAGAACCGGCTCATGTGGATCGAGCGACGCCGTCGCCGTGTCTCCGGGAACCAGACGAATGGTCAGGGCACTCTCGCGGTCGGAGCTCTCGGGGGGATGGCCCGGGGGCGGGGACAGCTGCAGGCGCAGGTGGTGTCCCGAGAAGTCGTTGAGGTCGTCGAGGGCATGTTGGGTGAGCCGGAGCAGATTCTGGGCCTCCTGGTCTTGGAGCGAGTCCGCCTGGATGTTTATGCGCAGGGGGAAGACGGGACGACAGGCCTGGCGCACGCAGAGTCAGCACACCAGACCAGACAGGCAGACCACGACAAAACAAGGTGCTGTCTGCAGTGCATACCTTGCCGTCGGCCCACTCCAGCATCTCGTGCAAGGGCAGATCTGCTCGGTAGATCGAGGTTGTCTGCCACCATATTGGCAGACCGAGACACAGCACGATCAGCCAAAACGACAGGATAATGCGGCTTCGTCGCCGGACATCCGATGGCTTTTCGGGCGGTGGTTGTTTTTTGGCTTGCGGTCCACTGCTCGCTGCTACCGTCTCTGCGCCGGCCGCCGGACCCGGGGATTTTGCTGCGCCATCATCGCCAGGTGGTTGCGGAAGAGACATGGCGATCCGGACTGCCAGTGCCTCCACTGAGCTGCGTGCTGTTTGCCGCGCTGGCAGCCTGGCACGCTCCTGACTTGCGCTTGCAGCGAACCCGCCGTGTAATTGGCCGCAAGCGAACTAGCGCTGCACGTGGAGATAACACAGCCTGATAAGACCCAGCGACCAGGGTCCCTCGGCTTCACATGGGGCCCGCATGGGGCTACCGCATGCCACAATCCGACGATCATCAGCTCCCGAGGCAGGTGGGGCAGAACCGTCAGGGGACCTTGGCGCGCTAACTTGGGCCCACCAAGCCGAGGCACGCAGGCACGATACAGCAGACTGGCGCGGTTCCCCCTGTTCTTGTTCTCAAGGTTGGGCTTTCCACACGCTACCGACCCCAAACCCCATACTTTCCAAAGTACATACCTTATTTCCCCAGCCGTGATCCTCTGTTTCCCGTGGGGTCTCTGGGGCAGGTTCCACATAAATCCCGGGGCCTCCCTCTACAAAACAAGGCTCCGGAGTCTAGGTCCCTCCAACTCCGACCCGAGGCTCTTGTTTCCGGAAGATACGGATCGTAGCGGTTTCAAGTTCATGAACGGCGTCGTGTCTGATAACAACGACCGCTATTTGGGTTTGCTCTTTCAATAGCACATTTGTTGGCAAACCGCAGACTCTCAAGATGGTTGCCCGTACGTATCACCCCACTATCATCCGGGCCTGTAGAACGTCGGACTGACCATCTCGACAGTTCCCCTGCCCCTTCCAGTCGCCATCCCGGCTTTGGCTGCGGCGGCCGCCTACATCAATGCCCGGACCTTGCTATACTACGACCTGAACCTCGTCAGGTCCATCATCCCGACGGTCGCCAATGTCGGTTGGTGGACGAACCGCGGCCGGCTGAACTTCTTCTACCGCTTCGAGGATCTGGCCACCGCCAAGTCGTCCGAGAACCGTGTCTTCCTGCGCTTCGAGGACCGAACGTACACCTATGCCCAGGCCTATGATACGGTGCTCCGCTACTCGCACTGGCTGAAGGAGCGGCGCGGAGTGCAACAGGGGGATATGGTCGCCCTGGACTTCCAGAACACCGACACCTTCATCTTCCTGCTGCTTGCACTCTGGGCACTCGGTGCGGTGCCGGCACTGATCAACTACAACCTGAGCGGCAGGGCCCTGATCCACTGCATAACGAAGGCGAAAACCCGACTCGTGCTGATCGATCCTGCGATTGCCGCCAACGTTGGGGAAGATGTTCGCTCAGAGCTGGGCGGCGTCAACTTTGAGACTGTAACACCGACGCTCGAGGCGCAGATGCTGTCTCACGAGCCCATCCGGCCTCCGGACGAGGCTCGGGCGGGTGCCGGGGGCGAGGCAATGGGGGTTCTCATCTACACAAGCGGAACCACAGGCTTGCCAAAGGCTGCGATTGTGTCGTGGAGCAAGATCGCGGTGGTTGGAGGGTTCACTTCCCGCTGGGTCGGGACCAAGGCGAGCGACGTATTCTACACGGTGAGTCGCGGATCTTGCGGGCGTGATGGCTTCTGAAGGCCTAGCCAGAGGGCATGACGACCTGGTTCAAACCTGTTGTGCTGACGAACATTTGCTGCAGGCCATGCCTCTGTACCACAGCACAGCGCTGCTGCTTGGCTTTGCTCACACCCTCTCGGTCGGGGCCACGTTTGCCATAAGCCGCAAGTTCTCGACCAGCTTCTTCTGGGATGACGTCCGGAAGCATGGTGCCAACATCATCCAGTACGTCGGTGAGACATGTCGATATCTGCTGTCGGCGCCGACTCGCCTGGATCCGGTCACGGGCGAGAATCTCGACCGAAAGCACAATGTCCGGGTGGCGTTCGGCAACGGCCTACGGCCGGACGTGTGGAATCCGTTCAAGGAGCGGTTCGGTATCGAAACCATCGCCGAGTTTTACGGCGCCACGGAGGGCAGCTTCGCCACGTGGAACATGAGCAGAAACGACTACAGCATGGGCGCCGTTGGCCGCAGCGGCTCGCTGTACAACATCCTCATGGGCCGGTCCATCGCCATCGCCGAAGTCGATCACGAGACAGAGCTCCCGTATCGAGATGCCAAGACGGGCTTCTGTGTCCGGGCTCGCCGCGGGGAGCCGGGAGAGCTGCTGTTCCGGCTGCCGCCGAACGATGTCGACTCGCGCTTCCAGGGCTATTTTGAGGACAAGGATGCGACGTCAAAGAAGATCATGCGGTCGGTATTCAGCAAGGGTGATGCGTGGTTCCGGACAGGCGACGTGGTGCGCTGGGATAGCGAGAATCGGGTCTTCTTCACGGACCGCATTGGCGATACATTCCGCTGGAAGAGCGAGAATGTATCGACGGCCGAAGTCGCGCAAGCCATCGGGCTGCATCAGGCGATCCAAGAATCCAACGTCTACGGAGTCGAGCTGCCGCATCATGAGGGCCGCGCCGGGTGCGCCGCCGTCATCTTCAAGCCGTCGGCGCTGGTTGGAGAGGGCGGTGCTCCGAGCAGCGAGACGCTGAAGACGCTGGCTCAGCATGTCCGGGCGGAGCTGCCCAAGTATGCCCTGCCGCTCTTCCTCCGCGTGTTGAGGGGCGACACGACCCATGCTACGGGGACGAACAAGCAGCAGAAGAATCATCTGCGGGACGAGGGCGTGGAGCCCGGCAAACTAGGCGCCGATCAAGTCTTTTGGCTGAAGGGCGATTCGTATGTGAGGTTCCGGCCCGAGGATTGGATGGCCCTGGATGCTGGCAAGGTCAAGCTCTGAGGCATGTCGTGTGCTTTGGGGTAGCTCAGGAGTTTGGATTTTCCTTTTCGCTCTTTGCCCTTCGCTCGTCGCTCTCCGCCCATTCCTCTTTGTATCAGTTATACGCGCGCCTTGATTACTGATACCTCTCGAAATCTCTCGAAACCTCGTGCACAACCGGGGTACGGCGTGGGCTTTTTGTTTCGTGTATATCTCTGCCCGTAGCGTGTTTTGTTCCGCATTGGTGTCCGAAGATGAAGTTGGATTTATTCTTGAGATCTCTTGTTCTTTTGCAAGCCAAGCATCGGCAGCGCTGTGGGATGCTGCGGGCCAATCCATGATGCATCGGAGCGGGAACCTTGATTGCCAGGCCGTCAGAACGCTGATGGGCTGGGATCAGAACACCGAGCCGGCTGTTGAAACTCCTTTGGTATCCCGCCACAAAGCAATCTAACGAAAACATGTACCGTCAACCTCCGTGTCCTGTCTGCGCTGCAACCCCCACTGCAGCCCGGTCAAGTTGCGACACCACGCGCCAAATGACAGAATGGCCAACCCCTAACATGTGGCCAATTAGGCATGTCATTGATCGCGCAATGCAACGCCAAGCCTAATGGAGGGGGCGCTGAGGGGCAGTCGCAACCCCACGTCAAGCTGCTGAAGGAGGGGGATGTCAATGATGCCCGCGTTGCAAGCTCCAGAGGCGTGAAGAGGGCCGTTTTGGGATGCTTGGGCAGAGCCAAGGCATTGTTCGGACTGCGGAGGGAAAATCGAAAATCGGGGGAGGCCAAGGATGGCGCTTTATTAATCCATCCAGACAGGAAGGAGGAGCTCTTAAATAGATAGCTACTGCCCACCCACCCCTCACCCCTCACCCCTCACCCTTCTCCAGCTCAGACCTGTCATCTTGCCGCTCTGCAAACCTGTGCTTCCACAACCAAGTCCCAAGATACAAACAAACACGCACAAAATGGCTGCCGAACGTACCACACCGTATGTTGCCATACCGCGCGAGAACTGGGATCAAAGACACGCAGTACTGACAAGGCGTTGTGTTGTACATAGCCTCCGCCTGGGCTCTACCGCGCCCAACTTCCAGGCCGACACCACCAAGGGCCCGATCGACTTCCATGAGTTTATTGGCGACAAATGGGTCGTCTTCTTCTCCCACCCCGAGGACTACACGCCCGTATGCACCACTGAGCTCGGCGAGATGGCCCGCCTCGAGCCCGAGTTCAGCAAGCGCAACGTCAAGCTGATTGGTCTCTCGGCCAACACGCTCGGCAGCCACGAGGGCTGGATCCAGGACATCAACGAGGTGACGGGCTCGAACGTCAACTTTCCCATCATTGCCGACAAGGAGCGCAAGGTCGCGTACCTCTACGACATGTGAGCTTGATACTCCCCGCATGACCTGCGACGAGGTTGCGTGTTCTGACAAGAAGAAAAAAAACCCAGGATCGACTACCAAGACACCACCAACGTCGACTCCAAGGGCATCGCCTTCACCATCCGCTCCGTCTTTGTCATCGACCCCAAGAAGACCATCCGCACCATCCTGTCGTACCCGGCGTCGACGGGCCGCAACAGCGCCGAGATCCTCCGTGTCGTCGACTCGCTCCAGACCGGCGACAAGTACAAGATCGCCACCCCGATCAACTGGGTGCCCGGCGATGACGTCATCGTCCACCCCGGCACCAAGACCGAGGATGCGGCCAAGATCTTCCCGGAGATGAAGGTTGTCAAGCCGTACCTGCGGTATACCCCGCTGCCCAAGACGGACTAAGTCTAGGAGGTGGCGGAGGAGAGGGGGATGGGCTATGATACCTGGCTAAGCGTTTGAGCCAGCTGTTATATGAGAATGAAACCCAGTGCCGCCTGGACGAGCGTTGGACAGGTATTGGACCAGGGGAGTTTCCTCCTCGTCTGTTGGGGAAGGGGGGCCGGTTACGGCCGAGTTTTGCGGCTGTAGGCTGTTGTCTAGCCTGTAGGTGCAGCCGAGGAATCAGTGCTTGGAGCTAAAGAACCGAAATGGCTTTGAGAAGAGTGTTGTAGGTATGAAAATCGGTTCCTTTGCGGAGCGCAATCCCCTGGTCTCAAGACATCAAGGTTCCCATGTGGCAGTGGTGTCCGACAAGAGGGGCAGGGATGCAGGGCTTGTGTACGGAATACTGTAATGTGTATGGAGTATGTATGTATACCTGGGTGGGCCGTGCCCTCTCCCACCACACACAACCCTGCCAGAGACGGGAACGGCGGCCCCTAGAACCCTGACCCCTCGTGGGGTCCGAGTCGAAAGTCGTGCGATCCGACGAGTCTCTGGTGTTCGTGTCAAGTGTCACTTGTGTGTCGACGCATGTACCTCGTTTTCATCCTTTCAAGCCCATCCCATCATCGCCACCCGGCCTCCATACCTGCGCAAACACCTGCCGACTTCCGGGGCTACCCAGCCGCCGAGCTCGTTTCTTGTCGGTAGCCGGTCGGGGCCGTTCGTCCCAGCGCCGCCCGCGATTTGAGATTCTCCAGTCTTCTCCCGCTCGTCGCCCATCCATCCCCCATCCCGCGACTCCCACGAACGGCGCCATTCGTCCCCTCTCGCTTGTCACAGGGTCACCCCAGGAATTGAGCGTGGAGCGGTGTGACACCCAATAGGTATGGCCATCTGCTCGGTTTTTCCTTCTCTTCTTTGGTGCGCCACCTTTGCGATCGCCCGTGACCCCCCCGGTGCCATTTTTGGTGTGCGGCTTCACTCGCGCTCCATGCGCCGAGAATACTCGTCAAACACCCCCCCCCCCGGCTCGCTTACTGGCCGGCGTCACCCCTTTTTCCAGGTAGCCTCTGTCTAGCCCATGCCACACCCTGCCATCTTTGGTGAGAGCCCCAGATCCCTGCGCGCCCGCGGTTGAGGAATCCTAGGAATCCCGGCCCCGCGTGCTGGCCCTGGTCCCTGGTCCGTCACCACCCCAGGACTGACTGGTTGACGGCTGGTATCACGGTCTGTGTCCTTGTGGCGGACATTCCCAACCCGCAATTGGGCTTTCGTCTTTTCCCTTGCTACAAGCATCTCGCGCTGCCCACGCCGCCCACGCCGCCATCGCCGAATGCTTCGACTGCTGTTTTGCATGCACGCTTGTTTCGCAAACCCGGCATCAAAGACGCCCGCCTTTGTCCCCTAACCCCTGCCCTGCCCCAACCCCTTCGATTTGGCGAGGGGCACCGCTGCGCGTCGACGATGTCGGATTCCGGACTAACACGGGCCAAATCAGACCAGCAGCCGCAGGTCGGGCCTGACGACGACTTCTCCCGCGTCTCTGATTCGGAAACCGAAGCACGCTCGCCCTCCAAAACCACCGCCGACTTCCTGTTCTCGGCCTTTTCTGGCATCAGGAAGATCAAGCACAACACGGCCTCTCCTCTCGCTCCCCGCCGGCCCTCGGAGCCATTTCTTTCTGCCTTGGAGAGACATCCCGACTCGGCCGCTCTCCCCGCCAGAGGCTCCCGTCCGAACCCAGCAGCGCATCGTGCACGGAGTTTGAGTCTCCAGCATAGCCTCTTCAAGTCACAGCCCAAGCCGCCGCCGCCCCAATCGTTGGCTGCCAGCCCCCCGATTCCTTTGGCACCGTCGCCGGTTCAGCAGGAGCAGGGCCGTCTGGCCACGATCCTCGACAAGGGGACGCACGAAACGCACAGTCACCCTAGCACCATGGACGCATCCGCCGACATGAGCGGCGGGCCTTATGCGAGAGGGCGGATGGGCCACACGCAAGACATGAGCATCAACAGCAGCCACGGCAGTTTCGCGGGCGCGTCGCGGCAGGACGGCCAGGATGACCGTGGCGATGATCTAACACCCAAGAGCAATGCGCCGCTGTCGGCTGGGCCTTCGCCCGGCATCGCCCAGTCAAGAGCCCAGGGTGGCGGGGTTCCTGTCGGGACGGCCAGCTCGGCGACCCCGTCGGCGCACTTGTCTGGCCTGATGTGTAACGTACACCGGACAACGGGAAGGGAGCCGCATCCTCTCGTCGGGGCGACAACCACCGTTCTGGGCGACAAGCTGTACGTGTTTGGAGGGAGGATACTGTCGAGGAGCAGGCCTGCGCCCCTGACGGCCGATCTGTACGAGCTGGACCTGATTCGCCGGCACTGGACGAAGCTGGACACGTCAGGCGAGATCCCGCCACCCCGTTACTTTCACTCCATGTGCGCGCTGGGCGACACAAAGCTGGTCTGCTACGGCGGCATGTCGCCGACAACGAGCCAGAACAACAACCCCGTATCACAAGACCAGCAGCCCGAGGTCACGGTCATGTCGGATATCTACATCTACGACGTGGCGACCAAGAAATGGACCTTCATCCCCACTCAAGACGCCCCCCAGGGCCGCTATGCGCATTGCGCATGCATCCTCCCGTCCTCGGCATCGTTTGCCTCGCACCGCGCGCCGCTCTCCGCGTTGCAGCACAACCCTTCCACGGGCAACCCGAACGAGGGCCGGATCGGCATCAACATAGACGGCTCGGGCGGCGCCGAGATGATTGTTGTCGGAGGCCAGGACGCGTCGAACCATTACATTGAGCAGATCAGCGTCTTCAACCTGCGCAGCCTCAAGTGGGTCTCAACCCAGGCGCTGGGCAAAAGCTGCGGTGCCTATCGCAGCGTCGTTGCGCCTCTGCCCCCGTCAGTCACCGCCAAGCTTGGCAGGACGTTCCCGAACAGCGCACGGCAGGACGCGGGGGGGATCAGCCAGGAGGCCCGAGAGCCCGGGTCCAGCATGCTTATATACAGCAACTACAACTTTCTGGACGTCAAGCTCGAACTGCAGGTCAGGACCCCAGAGGGCCACCTCTCGGAACGCGCCATGAGCGGCACGTATAGCCCGCCGGGGCTGCGTTTCCCCAATGGCGGGATCATCGATACTCATTTTGTCGTGAGCGGCACATACCTCACATCTTCGAAACGGGAATACGCGCTCTGGGCGTTGGACCTGCGCACCCTGACCTGGAGCCGCATCGACGCCGGCGGCGCCGTGTTCAGCCAGGGAAGCTGGAACCGCGGTGTGCTGTGGAACAGGCGGAATACCTTTGTCGTGCTGGGCAACCGGAAGCGGAGCCTCGTCGATGACTACAATCACCGGAGGATCAACTTTGGCAATGTCTGCATGGTCGAGCTCGAGGCCTTTGGCTTCTACGACAACCCCCGGAAAACGAACCCCATGAGCGGCTTCGTCAGCGCCAGCAGCCCGTACACCGGCCCGGGGCTCAGTCTGGCTCGGAAGGCGGGCTTCACCGCGGGGGGCAGGCATCACAGCCGCGCCGCGGAGGAGCTGGGCGAGAAGGCCCTCGCGCTGAGGGAGCTGGCCGACATGGACATCCTCTGCATCGGCGGCGAGCGGATACCCATCAACTCGAGGATCGTGGCGAGGAGGTGGGGCCCCTATTTCGTCCAGCTGCTGAGGGAGGGCACGGCCACGCATGACGGCAGCGACGCGGTGACGCTCCGGTCGCACTCGATGTCGGCCGCCGGGAGCACGGTCCGGAGCTCCAGCATCACCATCACGCCGGGGAACAGGGCCACGTTCGAGAGCCAGATGTCCATGGGCGGATCGACCCTGTACTCGAACGCATCCGGGAGCGCGCCGGTCGACCCCGCCGCCATCAACACGGCCCCCACGCCGCGCAGCCTCCCGCCCAACAGCCGGCCGCGCTGCCTCTACCTCCCCCACACCTACCTCACCGTCCAGGCCGTCCTCCACTTCCTCTACACGTCGTCCCTCCCGGCCGCCTCGTCGCCGCTCTGCACCCCGCAGATCCTCTGCTCCCTCCTGCAGATCGCCCGCCCCTACCGCGTCGACGGTCTCCTCGAGGCCGTCGTCGAGCGCCTGCACGGCCTCCTCGACAGCCGCAACGCCGCCGCCGTCTTCAACGCCACCGCCATGGCGGCCGGCGGCGGCCGCGGCATCGACGGCACGCTGAACCCCAACTTCTTCCCCGCCGCGGCCGGCGCCGGCGGCCTCGACGGCCTGATGGGCGTTGCGGGGCCCCATCCCCTCCACGGCCGTGGCCAGCCCAATGGCGGCGGCGGCGGCGGCAGTGTTGCGGGCGGGAGCGAGGCGAGCGTGAGCACGGCGACGACGGGCACGGGCGCGGGCGCGGGCGCGGACAGATTCGGGCTGACGATCAGCACGGCGGCGCTGGGCGGCGGCGCGCAGCCGGCCAGCGGCGACGAGCTGAGCGCGACGGGGAGCGCGCACAGCGGGAGCGAGTGGAGCAGCGAGCGGGGGGATAGCACGAGTGATTGGGAGCGGGGCGGTGGTGGTGGTGGTGGTGGTGGTGGCGGTGGTAGTGTTGCGGGCGTGCGCGAGGTCTGGCAGGGGGATCTGAGCAGTGTGATTGGCTTGCAGAAGAGGGGGCTGAGGGGGCTGATGGAGGGCCGCAGGATGAGGGAGCGGACGGGCACGGGCGCGAGTGCGAGTGCGGGCGCCCCTGCTGCCTCTGCTGTGGCGGTGGCGGGGGCGGGGGCGGGGGCGGGGGGCGCGTACGGGGGGATGCAGGGGCGGGTCGGGTTGGGGATTGCGAGTTCGTAGGAGGGCCCAGTTGGAATGGGCTTTTCTGGGTATTAGTGGCATTGGGAGGGGGCATGTTGAATGTTGAAACGATGTTGACGAGACCATGGGGGGCATTTGTTGTGTTGGTGAGGTGGATATGTGATTGGTTGGATAGAGGAGTTGTCTTGCGAGTCGTGTTGCATGTCGCGTCTCATAACGGCCGCATACGTGGGAGGATGGATGGCTTTCTTGGGGGAGATACCTTTCTGCTTACGAGCACCCGGCGTAGTTTGAGGACAGAGTAGTTGTAGTATTGTCAACTATGTCAACCAGTCCCTCCCCCGACTCTACTACTTCGGTCCTCCGAGAGGCTTTTGTCTAATGAAGACGGCCAGAGAAAAAGCCAAGGTAGAAAACACAAAGGAGACGCCTGGGGGGTTTCGTGGCTGCCCCGGCCAGGGTAAAGCCCGTGATCAACCAGGTCGAGTTCTCGAAGCTGTTGAACTCGGAGGCAATGACGGGGTGTGTGGCCATGAGGATGGAGCTGTCGGCGTTGGCAACGAAAATTCCTGTGCGCGTTAGCAGACCCGACCTTGAAATCTTGCGTGTATCTTACCCGTCGAGGATGGGGGGGGGGAAGGCACGAACCGATCAGCAGGACACCGATGATGCGCACTGCGCTGCTCTTTCCGATGCTCCCGTCTTCGGCCCTTCCACTGCCCCGACTTTCCCCATCGTCACAGTTTTGGAAGACTGTTGTGCCGTTCTCACCAGCTACCTCCCCAATGGAAACAGATGTCCTGCTCTGCCCGTTGGCGTCTCCGGACTTGCTGAGGAGCAGCGACTGCTCGGTAGCATGTGTGCCCTCTGCGTCACGTCCTGCTTGAACCATCTTCAGTTCCAACACAGACAATTCCAACTCAACCCAATGGCATCGACAGAGAGCGACAGAGTTTTCAGAAACGGACCAAGATATTGATTGCCGAGTCTCGATTTCACCATCCCCCCCATAGGCACCACTAGCCCAACCCTGGTCCAGACGGACCCCTACCAGATCAACAACCTCCTCCACGCCGACAGCCAGCCCCCCCCGCCACCCTCCTCGGCGTCCCCTTTGACAAGGTCATCGCCCGCCTCGACTCGCTGCTCCTTGTGCTCAAGTCGTGCAGGGGCCAGACGTGCATCCGCCCCTGGCACCCGGCCGGCAACGTGCAGAACCTGCACGGCGCGCTGGGCAGCAAGTCTGATGTCTTTTACGAGAATCAGCAGAGGAAAGTCGCTGGTTCCGAGGGGCCCCAGTTTGACACGGACGGGTTGGTGTATCGGCAGGGTGTGGGGTGTTGTGAGTGGGTGTGAGCCAGTTGCGAGTGTGTGATGTGGAAAACAAGACGGTATAACACAAATCTGTTGCCCATTACCTGCAGTGAGCACCTTCTGGGTTAGCTCGTGGCTGAAGATTGAACGAAAGAAAACGAGACATGGGAATGGGCAATGGAATAGGTAGGGGCAAAGGAAAAATGCAAGGATAAGGGGCAACACAAAAGGGGCAGGTGAAAAAGACAAAAGGATTGATCGACCCAGGGATCGAACCTGGCACCTTCTCGGTGGAGAATGCTCCATTTGATTCAGCTTGTGAACGAGACGTGATAACCACTACACCAGCCGACCTGTCGTTGTTGTTGTTGCAGGAGCGTCCGGAATCCGCCGTCGTAACCGGCCGTCGCCCGCACCCGAGGGTGGCCTGCATGGCATGGTGCTGGCGACAACAAGCATTCATGCACGGTATGTACTATGTATCGGGTATGCCAGTTTGAGGATTATGGATGTGACTGTCATCGATGTAACACTGGAAGTACTACGGATACATTGGATGCTGCTTGCAATCCTGTCCTCCAGGTTGTGTCGCTGCATTCTTGTGCCCTGAAGTGGCTGGCACCAGTCCTGTGACGAAGGGTCTTGCTAAGTGTCTTTTTGACCAATGGGTTGCCTGTCACTGTTCTTGAGGCGATTCTCGTTGCCGGGCCTCTGGTGTGCCATTCTAGCTCCCAGAGGACCTTGTATCGGAATGCTGCTGCTGCTGCTGTTGGACGGTTTACTCTCACAACAGAAGTACTCTCTTCGACATGGTTAGTAGAAACAAGCAATGCATCAAGGAGCCTAGGTAGTGTTGCGAGAGTCATGGATCCTCGCCCTCTATTTTCCCCACCGGCCCCCTCTATCCTATCCAACTCACAAGAAAATACCACATATTCTGGGTATTTACGCCGCTATGCACCCCGCCTAAAAAAACACACGACCAACCGACAAGTTCAAGAACCGTCCCTAGAGCTTCGCCTTGTCACCGGCCGCCTCCAGCAACCTGTTGCCCAGCGCGGCCATCTCGAACTTCCGCACTTTCCCGCTGCCCGTCAGGGGCGGCGCACTCGGCACGCCATCCTGTCCGAGCCAAAAGACGTGCGTGGGCGCCTTGTGCTTGCCGAGCTGGCGCCGGACCCATTCGCGGATCTCGTCGACATCCGGCCGCTGCTTGTGGCTGCTGTCAAGGTCGAGGAATACGCCGACCACCTCGCCGTAGTGGGCATCTTTGAGGCCGACGACGACGGCGGTGGCGATGGCTGGGTGGGCGACGAGACGCTCTTCAATCTCGAGGGGGTAGATGTTTTCGCCGCCTGATGTGGGGGGGGGATGGGTGAGTATCTATCCGGCTATCGGAAACATAAGAGGGCGGGGGAAAACTGACCTCGGATGATGATGTCTTTGAACCTCCCCGTGATAGAGCAGTACCCACGTTCGTCAAACACGGCCTCGTCTCCCGTGTGTAGCCACAAGGCGCCCGCCTCGTCGCGCACCATGACCTCGTTCGTCTTCTCCGAGTTGTTCCAGTAGCCGGCTTGCAACTGATAGCCGCCGATGCAGAGCTCGCCGCGCGTGCCGATGGGCACAATCTGGCCGTCCCGGTCCACAATCTTGGCCGTGGCGTGCGGCATCAGGGGGCCGACCGTGGTCAGCCGGGTGTGGATGGGATCGTCGGTGAAGGCGTTGAAGCAGGTCGGCGAGGCCTCGGTCAGGCCGTAGCTGGACGTGAACTCGCTCATGCCCAGGCGTGACACGAGCAGCTCCATGAGGTAGCGCGGCACGGGGGCGCCGGCGATGATGCCGGTCCGCAGCCGCAGATCCGAGGCCTTGAGGTCCTTGGCTTCGGGCAGGGCGAGAAGGCTGTCGAACATGGCGGGGACGCCGTGGACGGCGGTGCATTGCTCGCTGGCAATGGCGCGGAGCGTTGCGGGGGCGTCGAAAACCTCGGCGGGGTAGACGATCTTGGCCCCGTGGGTGACGACGGCCATGAGGCCGAGGACGAGACCGAAGCAGTGGAAGAGCGGAGGCGGGCAGCAGAGGATGTCGTCGGGGGTGAGGCGCATGCGGTCACCGATAAAGCGGGAGTTGTTGACGATATTGCTGGAAAGGAGGTCAGTTGGGCCCCAGTTGGCACGGCCGTTGGACTGGAACTCACTGGTGGCTGAGCATGGCGGCCTTGGGGAGACCGGTGGTGCCGCTGGTGAATTGGAGGTTGCACACCATGTGAGGCAGCACCTTGTGCTCGGCCTGATGGAGGCGGTCTGGGCTGATCCGGGCGCCTTGTGATAGCAAATCTGCGTAGGTGCTATGCCCCTCCGATTCACCCCTGAGAATCACGACTTTTGGCCCTGTGGCCCTTGCGGAGAGTTGGCTGAGCAAAGGGTCTTGGTCGAGCCGGCCAATCCTTTTGGTTGTGAAGAACACTTTGCATTCTGGAGCCGATAATCAGCATTCCCGCGGGGGTGTGTTGTGGCGGGGGGACCACAACGAGAGGCATACCGGAAAAGTCCAGGCCGTACTGGGCCTCGGTCGGGGTATAAGTGTTGTTGAGGATGACCAGGATGGCGCCTATTCTGGTCGCGGCAAAGAAGACCGAAGCATACTGCTCACAGTTGCCGGCCATGATGCCCACCCTATCGCCCACGCCGATGCCCATCTCCAACAGGGCGGCCGCCAGCAGCCGGCTGTGATGATTGAGCTCGTTGTATGTCCATCTGGCGCCCGTCCATGGGATCACCAGTCCTTCTCGCGTTCCGTGGTGTAGACATTGCAGGTTGAGCAGTTCGCCAAGTGTCAGGTCAACCAGGGGCGTGTCGGTTGGGCCGTGGAGGAGTGATGGCCTCTGGGGTTGGGGAAGGACAAGGCCGTCTCCGGTAGGCCGTTGCACGGGAACCCGAACCGACATTCTTGTCAAGGAGGGTCTGACGAGCCCAAGTACCACGAGATAGAAGTCTTTGCGTGGCGTATCGTCTCTTCGCGCGGCGTACAGGATCGCAGAGTTGCCTCGTGAGAGCGCAGAACGGGCAACAGCAAACTGCTTTGCATAGAGTGTAACCGGAGGAGCTGGGAACCACAGGTCCGGAGCCGAACGGACGAGTTACATATGACGGAGGGCCATGCGGCTGGGCTAAGGGGGCCCATCCATCTCCACTGTGAGTCCAGGGCGGGCTCGCCGCTCGACACAGGGGTCGGGGAGCGGACTTGGTTGATCTGATGATTGATCTGATAAGATGGATTCCGACAGTCTTCCATATTTTCTCGCCATTGGCCAGCGACGGCGGCGAACCATGGCCGTTTCGTCAGGGTATCCATCGTGACCCCCTCCCCTAGACCATGGCCATTTCCGCGAGAATACGGCCGCTGCGTCGTATTTCCTGGTTCCGAGCGACGGCATTGTCCCTCGGCTGACGGCGGATGGGGGTGGATGAGAGAAGGAGGGGCCCACTCGCCCACACATTGCGCAGGATGTGAACTGCTGATCAGAGATTTTTCTTGCCGCCCGCCGGCCCTGGAGGGAGGGGAGGGGAAAGAGCAACTGGGCCGGCCGAGTCGCTAGTGGACAAGCGGCCACGATCTGATAAGCGGAAGTGGTGTGATGGGTGGGTCGCGCTTGCCTCCCCAGCCCGTTCAAAATGCCTCAAGTTCTGCACGGGATCTGATAAGATTATTCATGCCAAGTCGCCGTTCCCCACGCCCCCCGACGCGACGCCGCCAGCTTCTTCTTCCAGACGCCGCAATGGGTGCGGTCGGTGCGCTCCGATGCATCCCAATAGCCATCCCGGAACGCCTGATGGGTGCCGGTCTGCGTTTGTCGTATAGGGCACATAACCGACCTCGAGCCGACCGCGGGAAGCCCGTCCCACGAATAATCAAGGTCCCCTCCGAGATCGGGTGCCATGAGACCGGGGTGGGCGGAAAAGCGCGAGATCCGCTCTTTGGCGTCCGAGTAAAGTTATCAGATCCGAATCCCAGCACGCCATCCCAACCGAGCCCCTGTCAAGATCGGCTCGCCCATTGGTCGTCTCCTCGGGACTCTGACTCAAAACACTCGCGAGAGGCTGGACGGCGCTCGCCAGACTCGGAGAGTCGAGAATGTCCCGCCAGAGCAGGGATGGGGAGGAGCCGGAGTGTCGGTTCTGCGCTCTGCGAGTGCCGAAGTGGATGCCATGATGCCTGCATTCTGGAGACCGACAGCTCTGAGCTTTCCACCAGCCAGGTGAGCTGCAGACATCGGCGGCGAGGCTTCGCACTTTGCGTCTTGTGTCCGGACAACCAGTTACCATGGCGTCATCGGCAAAAACACCACGGCAGCTCGCCAACTACGCGGCCTCTTCAGATCCCGTTCTGAAGCTGCCACACCCGTACCAGACAGCATATCTCGTCAACAAGACCGACGGCGCCCCGGTTCGCTACCAGCTCACGCCCCTCCATGCCGAGCCCAGCAGCACGCCGCTCCCGGCGCCCCTCCACAACCCCTCGGTCTTCTTTTCCGACTTCCAGGATCTCAAGTCGAGCGACCGGCCAAACAGCTCCGACAACACCCCGTGGGCCAGGGCGCGACGGTCCCCCGCCGTGACCGTCAACTGGGAGGGCGCGGCGGGCCCGACCGTCGGCCAGCTCTGGCTCATCACCTACGCCGTCTTCACCGCGCGCCCCGGCGAAGAGGCCTTCCGCCTCGCGACCTCGGGCCCCGGCGGCAGCCCGGACCGGCTCGCCCACCAGCTCAAAGCAGTCGGGCTCGCCATCGACCACCCGGCCCCCGCCGCGCCCGCCACCGACGCCGCCGCGCCCACGCCGGAGCTCGTCATCTCGCGCAGCGCCTTCTGGCAGGGCGCCGGCTCCCCCTTCGGCCCGCGGCCGGCCTGGGCGCCCGAGGACCAGAACCAGAACCAGAACCAGGACCAGGACCAGGACCAGGACCAGGACCAGGACCAGGACCCGAACCTCGCGCTCTACCCGCTCCCGCCGCCGGAGCACGTCATGACGGCGGCCGCCGTCACACCGCACTGGCACCCGCGGCGGCGCGCCAAGCCGCAGCCGGGCGCGGTCCTCTACAGCCGGTGGATCCCGCACCTGCGCGAGACGTTCAGCATGGTGGCGCTGGACGCCGCGCGGGCGGCGCACGTGGCGCTGTTCCACGCGTGGCAGAACGACCCGCGCGTGTCGCAGGGCTGGGCGCAGACGGGCACGCTGGCGCAGCACGGCGCGTACCTGCGGGCGGCGCAGGCGGACCCGCACCGCGTGGCGATCCTGGCGCGGTTCGACGACACCTTCTTTGCCTACTTTGAGGTGTACTGGGCCAAGGAGGACCGCATCGGCGCGTACTACGCCGCGGGCGACTACGACCGCGGGCGGCACAGCCTCGTCGGCGACGTGCGGTACCGCGGCCCGCACCGCGTCAGCGCGTGGTGGTCGAGCCTGATGCACTACCTGTTCCTGGACGACCCGCGCACCGTGAGCGTCGTGGGCGAGCCCCGCAGCACCAACAGCTCGGTGCTCATGTACGACCTGATGCACGGCTTCGGCCTCGACAAGTTCATCGACCTGCCCGACAAGCGCTCCGCCCTGATGCGCTGCTCGCGCGAGCGTTTCTTCCAGATGTGCCCGCTGGATGACAACGACAAGGTCATGGGCGGGACCGGGGTGGGCTTGGTCCCGAAGCTGTAATGTCTCTACCGCGGTTGATAACCCATCTAATTTCTACTACTGCGGAAGCCGTAGGTGTTGTGCTTGACTACCTACCTAGCCACTCTCCAAAGTATCTAGGTCTCCCATAACCCCAGCTTCTGCGTGACCGTCTCTCCATTATGTATGGCGTGGTGTACCCCCCACCGTAACACACGGTATGCAATGTCATCCCACCCGCTCCCGTCTCACTGCCGCATCACCACCATATTAACCACGCTTCTAACAAGGCCAGCAGCCCCACGCCGTCTCGTCTAATGATGCAACCCGATCAATGCTCTCCCCACCCACAAAACACAACCGTCAAGATCTTAGCCCATCTAGAACGTGAAATCACCCGGTTCGGATGGCTCCGACGGCTCTTTCTTCATTGCGCCACCATCTGCGGCCGTCGGATCATCGTCTTTGCTGGGTGAACCAGCCCCAACCCGGTCACTTTGCCGACCGCCATCCCAAGTTTGGGACGATTTCCCGGCTTCCGGTGTCGGCATTGCGCCAGACGCGACTTCGATCCCCGGTGGTGCGAGGGGCGCTGGCGGGTCCCCCAACACTCCTTCTGTGACAACGTCGGCGCCCGCGCCCGCGCCCGCGCCCTCCTTGTGGCCCAACGGGCTTGGCGCAAACGGGGCCACGTTGTCAGAAGAGGACTCGTCCGCCTGTTGCCGTCCGCGGATGTGGTCGTAGCTCTTACTTCCCCGCTTGAGTTGCGGTTTCGCCACGCCAAGCCGATTAGGCCGAAGCTCCAAAACGCGCTCCTCTTCCGAGTCATCCTCTTCTGATTCCGGAAACAACTTCCCGTGTCTGGTTGCAACATGCTGTACGGTGCCGGCAGAGCCCCTACGCCGCCAGATTGGCCGTTCCTCGGGTGTTATGGCCCCCGAAGACGGCGGTTGCGTGACCCATTGCACCGGCCCCATCGACGAGGCCGACATCCAATACGCGTGCGCGTGCACCGACCGGCGGAGGTCTTCCTGGCTCTTGGTGAAGACGGCGCGGGCCCGCAGAGTGTGGACTGCCTGGTCCAGGGCAACCTCGATGGCGAGCCTGTCGCGGATGCGGCTCAGTTTCGGCCACGTCGCCCGCTCGCCAAGCAGGCAGTTCCGCATCATGAAGTCGGCCGTAGGGTTCGACAAGACGAGGTGTGCATCGCGAATCGAGATTGCAGGGAAGATGGTTATGTCGCCAAGATATTCCTGCATTAGGATCGAGCGAAGCTTGGTGATGAGATTTGGAAGGAGTCCCATATCGGCAAGTGTTTGCAGTCTATGGAGACCCTCATCCATGACCAGAGATGTGGCCGACGAGAACCAGTCGGTCCGGCGGGTCGGGCGTGGTTTGCCGGGGGTGGCGGCAGGATACAGCTGGTCGTCCTTGTTGAGGAAGGGAACGATGTGGGGGTTGACCTGCGAGACAATGAAGTGGTTGATGTTGAACAGGTCGGCAAGGCGGGTCATGGGGAGGTCGCCGTCCACGGAACCATCGATATACTCGTGCGGCGTGAGATTCCACGGTATATACTCGCCGGTGACGGGATCCTTCGTCATCAAGGGGGACACCTGGAAGACGAGCGGGACGGTACACGAGGCGGTAACGGCCGACCACATCATGACGTTGGGAGCAGTGATGTAGTTGAGCAGCCGCGGGAGCTCAAACATGGAGGCGGACGAGACGGAGATGTTGCAAACGCGCCGCGTGCGGTTGTAAGCCTCCTGGAAGGTAATGTCGCCGATCCAGCCGCGCATCACCCGTTTCAGATTGGCGATGTCGGACCAGTTTCCCTGGGTCAGCAGGCTGCGGAGGTGCTGTGGCCACGACTCGTTCTGGCCCTGGAAAACGCCCAGGTCGCCGTTTGGGAAGGACTCGATCAAGGCGGGGATCTCTTCGTCGGTGCGGGTACACAGGACGGCGCAGACGATGGACCCGGCCGACGCGCCCGAGATGATACGCGGGAGCAGCTTGGCCTCGTACAGCGTCTTGAGCACACCAATGTGCGACATGCCAAAGGTGGCGCCGCCGCTCAGAAGCAGGGCACTCCTCCCGAAGCTCTGCCTGGCGTAGAGCATGTCTTCTAGCAAGTCTTTGGGCTCCACTTCGGTCTCGTAGGTGCTGCTGCTGACCAGCAGCTCAATGGTCTGGATCGCCGAGCTGACGTAGCGCTCGACCAGCGTCTTGGTCCCAATGTACGAGTGGCGGTAGAGATCCATGTTCCCCATGCCGCCGAGGTCGCGCGACAGATGCGTCCTGATCAAGTAAACCATGGATTCAATGTCGAGGTTGGTGCGGGCCTCGTCCAGCTCGGCCAGCCTGGTACGGATCAACTCTGGGTGGTAATCGCCGTAGTCGCCCGTTGATTCGTCAAGCTTCCACTGGTCATTACCCTCGAGCTTGTCGAGCTCTGTGGCGGCCGCCGTCCATTCTTGAAGCGTCCCGGCCTGTGGTGGCGCTGTGGTCAGCGGCTGGGCGCGGCGGAGGAAGGGGGTCTCGGACCTTACATTTTGCATGCGGATGGCTAGCAGTTTCATCCTCTCCTCCGTGCTCCTCTTCGTCTCACGCTCCGACTCGGCACGGCCATCGCGTAGCGACAAGAGTCGATTGCCGGCGTACCGCACGAGCCCGACCAGGCCAAACGGGCCATGGCTCTGGCTCTGGGTCTGGTTTTGGCTCTGTCTCTGGCCCATCTGCATCTTAAGGCTGGCGGGGTTGGGCATCGCCGGCGGCGGCCCGGAGCCGGGGTTGTTCCCCTGGAGGAGGGCGGGTCCATGGACCAGGGGGTCTGACATGGCGATTGTGAGGACGCAAGGGGCGATGGATGGACGAGAGGGACGCGCTGCTTCAATCCGAATCCCGGCGGGGAGGACACGAGTGACTATGTGGCGGGATGGACACAGCGCGGCATCAAGCTGGTGGCGAGTTGGTCTTAAGGTGGCCAAGTCGTCAAATAAAGACGACAATAAGGGGGAGTGGTGTGGTATAGGACTGGCTGGTGGAATCGGAGTCGGCTGCGTGGAAGGGGAAGATGAGGCCCGCCCCAGGGACGGCGTTGTGGTGTGGTGCTGTGCATGTTTCAGGGCTCTCGGGCCAGACGAGGCACCCGGAAAGGCCACCTGACAAAATGCCGAACCAGTCCCCCCAACCATGCCAGTGGCAGGCGTGATGGGATCGCGGCACCCCACATGGAATAGCGGGAGGCAGTGGAGGCAGTGGAGGCAGTGGTGGCAGGAACAAAGAATCGTGGGGAAAGTGGGCATGATAGGGGTAAACGGGCGGTCTGGGGCCCCGCGGGCCGAACCACCAGCCAATCACGGATCAGGACTGGTCTGATTATCGATAGCGTCACCGACCTCGGCGGGTCCGCGCCTGACGCACATACTTGACAGGCCCGTGACTGTAATGGGAAACCTAAAAATGGCCGTGGAGAGCTGAAGTCGAACTTGTTGTTGCCAGAGGGCGGCGAGGTTGCTCTCCGTGGTCCAGCCGCAAATGCGGTGCAGGCCCAGGGCTGTTCGGGTCACTGATCCGCTGACACGGACCGGCAGGGATCGGCATGCCACGCGTGCCAATGACCTCAGCAAGCCGTTCTGGAATCCCGTTTCGGGCCCACCGCTCATCACGGTGGTGCCGGAGACTTGTCTGTACATACATATGTGCGGACCTGTGCCTCGGTCTTGCTCGCGCCGCCACGGAGCGGGCTGCCCGTGCTTCAAGGTGATATAATAAATGGAGCGCGCGCTGTGCCCTGACCTCATATTGGAGTCCGGCTCCGGGGCGGCGAGTCAATCCCATGTGTCGATGCTTGGGTGTGGAAAACTTGCGCTTGCATGAGTGTCTCGAGTCAGCGCGCAACAGTCCGGCCCCGGATAGGGACATGTCCGGTTGACCGTTTTCACATGTCGCGTCGGCGGGGTTGCGTGCAGTTTCTGGATGCAGTCATCTGCCGCGTGCTCCGGGGACAAGCGGCAGATCCGGATCACGATGTGCAAACCGAGGCCGCATGATAGGCTCATGCCCAAGTCAGCAGGCGCTGGAAGAAGATGGGTTTCATCAGTGGAGCAGGAGCTGACATGCTTACTTACATAAGTTGCGTTTGGGGGGTTTTGCTGGGCGTGCGTCATCCTGGATTGGTCCTGCAACAATTTCTCCGATTCTTCTCCACCGTCAGGCACCTGGACCTGGACCTGGACCTGGACCTGGACCTGGACCTGGACCTGCAGGCCTCACATCCTCACAACTCACAACCGTCCGTAACCGTCAGCATTTTGTCGGTCCGACGCAGGGAAAGCCGCCGCAAATAGCACAGATGGCCCAAATGGCAGCCGTGGGAGATGCAATGCTCCCGAGGCCGAGCCTGAGGTTCACGGTGCCGAGTCTGCACGACGGACTGCCGCTTGATTGCCGCGTCTACCATCCGCCGTCCCTGGCTGCGTCCCCCGATGCGCCCTGCTGGCAGCGACATGCGGCCATCATGGCCCATCCCTACGCGCCGCTCGGCGGCTGCTACGACGATCCCGTTGTCGATACCGTCGCCGCCACGCTGCTGCGCCGGGGGTTCCTGGTTGCCACGTTCAATTTCAGGTTCGGACTGCTCTTTGCCTCTCGAGACTCCCCCTCCCCCGGCTCCCCTCCCTGCCAGTGCGTCGTGGCCCACTGATACGGCCCCCGTTGTTTAGAGGCGCACATGGCTCTGCCGGCCGAACCTCGTGGACGGCGAGGGCCGAGCGGGCCGACTACATCGCGGTGGTCGGCTTTGTCTCACACTACGTGCATTTCCTCAACCCCTCGGGCCACGTCCCGCTTCCACACCCCGACAGCCCGGGTGGCGGCGAAGATGCCGCGCCCATGGTCCACATCCGCCCGCCCACCCCAAGTGTGCCGGAACCCGAGCCGACGGCCGCCCCCGCACCCACCTTGTTGCTGGCGGGGTACTCGTACGGCGCCTTGGTCGCGTCACAGCTCCCGTCGCTCGAGGCCATCGCCACATTGTTTGATGCCCCGGTGTGCGGCTCCCACGCCGCCGAGATCCGCCTGCGTGCCCAGCACCTGGCCGAGATGCAGAGCACCATCCTGGCCAGCGAACGGGCCGCCGCCCTCCACCACCTGGCGCCAAAGTCCCCCCGGAAACACGTCGGCGTGCGCGTGGGCGGGGACGAGGAAAACCGCAAGAGCCACGAGTCACACCGGCCCCTGTCGGCGGAACTCGAAGAGACAGTGCGCCATGCCGTTGCCGAGCTGTTGGCGAAGACGAGAAAGACGCATCGACGGCGCCACAGTGACCAGGGGCAAGCATGGGGAAACCCGGACGGAGCCCCGGAGGCGCCGGATCATGCCCCTGACCGATTGCATCGCGTTTCCGGCCGTGCCGCACCGCGCCCCGCGTACCTGCTCGTCTCGCCGTTACAGGGCATCGTTGCAAACCTCGTCACCCTGACGTTCCCTGGAAGGCTCTGGCCTCGGTCGTCGGTGAGAGCCAGCAAAGAGGCACCCCAGCCCGACCCCGCGGAGCGTGATGTGCTTGCCTATGTCCCTGTCGCAGCGCAGGACAAGCTAACCCAGAACCCTACACTGGCCATCTATGGCGATCGTGACGGTTTCGTCCCTGTCCGGAAGCTCCGAGACTGGGCATCCCGCTTGAAGGCAGTACAGGATTCCAAGTTCTGCGCGCATGAAGTGCCCAGTGCCACTCACTTCTGGGCGCAGCATAACGTGGCCTGCACCTTGCGGGACGCCGTCAGAGTATTTGCAGAATGTCTATTGGATATTAACCACACGCCAAAATGAGCCCCTCGCTCTTAAGAGCTACGACAGCCGCTGGGCCTGCAGATCCATCAGGGCCCTTGCCCTATTTTCCATCGCCCGCCGCGTCACCGGGGCGCCGACCGCAAGCCACTCCCATGCGTGCGGGACGCCAGGATACAGATGCAGCTCGACGTCAACATTCGCCCTGGCCAGCCTCGCCGCAAACGCCAGCGACTCGTCCCTGAACAGGTCCAGCCCCCCAACATCAAGGTACGTCGGCGGCAAACCAGACACATCCGCCGCTCTCGCGGGGGCCGCCCACGGCGACACGTCGGTCCCCTCCACGCCGGCGTCACGGCCCAGATAGGCGGCCCACCCAATCTCGTTCTTCCGCCCCGTCCACGTCAGGTGGGCGGCCCGCGGGTCCGCGTCGGCGATGCGCGTCCGGTCGTCGAGCATAGGACACACCAGCACCAGCCGCGCAATCGGCGGCGCGAGCCCCCGGTCCCGCGCCGCCAGCGCGACGCCCGCCGCGAGCCCGCCCCCCGCGCTGACACCCATGACGGCGAGCCGCGCCGCGTCGATCCCGTGTCCGCGCCCGTGGTCGCGCAGGTACTCGAGCGCCGCGTAGACGTCGTGCAGGGGCGTCGGGAAGGGGTGCGCGGGCGCGAGGCGGTAGGCTGGCGCCAAGATGCTGAGGTTTGTCGAGGCGGCGTAGCGCATGATGTCTTGGCGGAAGAGGGCCACGCTGCCGGAGACGAGGCCGCCGCCGTGGAGGTAGAAGACTGCGGGCTGGGGGCTGCTGCTGCCGCTGGTGGTGTTGGCTGTGGTTTGGGCGGGGTTGGGTGTGAAGCGGTGGAGGGTCAGGGGTGTGCCGTCTGCCGAGGTGTATTGGAGCGTGGTTTCGGTGACGGTGCGTTCTGGCACGGGGACCTTGCCCACGACGGCGGCGATGGCGGCGTCGTTGAGGCGTCTGAGCGCGGCGGCGTCTTGGGGGACGGGGGCCACGATGCCGGCGTACGCGGCCGTCGCCTGCTGGTAGTCTGGGTCTACGCGGAGGGTGGCCATTGTCAACGGTCAGTGCTGAGATGCAGGGGTGTAGATGCAGTGTTTTCTGGTATCGTTCGAAGAGGAGGGAGGCCGGGCGAGGAAGATCGGGTGTTGGCTTTGTATCGCACTATTGCACCGCTCGGGCTCTCAGTGGTGCACGGCGGGGGGGGGAGGGGGTTGCGGGTGAGCCCTTCCAACCGCAGCGTGCTGGGTTCGGGTGTTGGTCGGACGAGACGCAACTGCCCTTGTCGGGCGGGTGGGATGTGGGTTCGCACACAGTCCTGAGACAGTCTGCGGGTATTCCATTGAGACCTAGTATGAGAGCGACCCTGCGACCCTCGCCGGTTTTGGACGCGACGGTGTCTTGTTGGGAGGACCGGACACCAGACGATATGCCGATGAGCTTCGGAGACCGAGGGACGCCCGGTACCCGTGTATACGCAGACGGCACCGTCTGTTGCAAGGGTCTCGCCAAACAACAAGCCATGCAGTTCTGTATTGCTTCCGTTTCTACCTGCGCCTGGGAACGGTGTGTTCATCGCTTTCTGTCTGTCGGGGTTTCGAAACACCCTACCTGGCAGCGCTGACATGGCTCTCGGACACTCCTACCACCTCACTACTGCGCGGTCCTTGGCCGTCGCGTCACAAGTGAAATACCGACACCGAACACGCAACACGCAACAGACAACCCCTAGCCGTACCGACTCCAGGGCTCCTCGAGCGCCCCGTCCTCCCACCCCGTGACCAGCTGCACCCGCGCGGACCCGGCAACGCAAAAGTACACGCTCCACGACTTGCGGTGGTACGGCCACGGATCGCCGCGGAAGAAGGCATTCGTCATGCGGATCGGCCCGCGCCGCCGGCCCGTGAAGAAATCCGCCAGCTCCGCCACCACCGCCGCCGTCTCGATCCGCGCCCGCCCGTACACCACCGCCACGATCGCCACGGCCACCGGCCCGTCTTCGCCCTGCCACGCCGGCTGCCGCAGCTGTGTGACGAGGCGGCGGCTCGGCCCCGGCCCGCCCTGCGCGGTGTGGTGGTCGAGCGTGAACTGCGCGGGGTGGTCGCCCTCGGACACGGTTAGGAGGTGCATTGTTGTTGTTGTTGTTGCTGCGTCGGTGGCGTTCGTGTTCCTCTTGTCGTCGTCGTATGGGACGGAGTCGCCGCCACCGCGGACGCGGTACAACACGGTGAGCGTCTTGATGGTGCGCGGGGCCGGGTCCGGCGCCAGCACGGTCCACAGCGTGCGCATGTCAAGCGGTAGGCCGCCGCCGCCGCCGCCGCTGCCGCTGGGGAGGAGCATGGACTGGATGTCGGCGGTGACGTTGATGCCGCCCCAGGAGGCGCCGAGGATCTGGAGGGGGCTGCCGCCGGCGGTGGTGGTGGCGGCGAGGAGGGATTCTGCGTAGGAGGGGGCGGGGTCGAGGTGGGGATCCGGGGGGGTGTAGTTGAGGTTTGTCATGGCGATGGCGTCGGCTGGGGCTTTTGGTGGGTTTGGCGAAAACTGCGGTTGGGGGCTGACGAGGACGCGTCGTCCAAGCACTAGAGGGACGCCGGCTCGTGACGGCGGGGTTGCGGCCCGATGGGCGCAGAGCCGGGTCCGCGCCCACCAGTGGGAAGCTGGCTGGCTGCCATTGGATTATACCAGAGATGTCTGCCCGCGTCAAATCACAGCCAGCCACACGACCACCTGAGCAACTTTTCGCCAACCACGGCTGCCACTTTTCGCCTCCCGCCAGGTGAGCCCGTCACGGCGCCGTCAGACATGTACCTGGTTTGACATACTCGTCCTCGTCTGATGCCAGTGTGTTCTTGCAATAGAATCTAAACAGCCAGTACCAAACTCTCATCCACCTGTGCAGTCATCGTCGACGGGATACTAACCCCCCCCCCCCTCGCCGCAACGGTCGTAAATACTTCTATTCCGACCGGAAACGCAATCGAATACGTGGTCAACACATCACTCAACGAACCATCCAACTCCCATCCGAGCATCAGCAACAGCAAGCCCCCGCACTAGAGACCGGCGCCGTCCTGCGTCTTCTTGTCCGTCTCTTGATCCGCGGCCGCCACCCCCCTCTTCTCCGTCTTGGTTTGATCAAACTGATACAGCGGCCGGAGCGTCGCGTCCCGGCGGAACAGCACGTAGCGCCGGAACCAGTGCGGCAGCGTCTCGCGGAGCTGGTACGACATGAAGCGGCGCGTGGGCAGGGCAAAGACGTAGTCGAGCTCCTCGAGCGTGCGCTGCTTGGTCTCGGGGACCCAGAGGAAGATCATGACCAGGGCGACCACGTTGAAGCCGGCGTAGGTGCCGAAGGCGCCGACCGTGGTCGCCTCCTCGAGCAGGAAGGGGAACGTGATGCCCAGCACGGCGGCCCAGAACAGGCACGTGGCCACGGCGAAGCCCATGCCGACCTCGCGGTGCGAGAGCGGGAACACCTCGGCGCTGTAGGTGAAGGGGACCGGCCCCTCGCCGGGCGAGTAAAAGGCCGCGAACAGGTAGATGAACAGGCAGACCAGCGCCGTCCGCGTCGTGCCCATGGGTATCAGCGTGCACAGGCCCGCCGCGAGCAGGGTCCACGTCATCTGCGGGAAGGTGAAGAGGAGCAGCGACCGCCGCCCGAACGTGTCGATGGTCCAGAAGGCCGGGAAGGCGAACACCCAGTTGATCAGGCCGAAGCCGAACGACGCCAGGAGGGCCTGGAAGTCGTCCTGCCCGGCCTGTTTGAAGACCGACGACGAATAGAAGGCGATGATGTTGATGCCGCACATCTGCTGCGCCAGCATGACGGTGAAGGCCGCCAGCGTCGCGCGCCGCACGCGCGGGATGGTGAAGAGCTCGGCGAATCGCTGCGGGTAGCTGCTGTTGCGGAGGAGCTGGAACTCCAACTCGAGCTGCGAGTGGATGTAAAAGATGTCTCGCGCCGCCTGCAGCGGGTGCGATCGCAGCTTGATCATGGACGCCCAGGCCTTCGGGTACCGGTTCTTCTTCATGTACCAGCGGGGGGACTCGGGGCACAGGTAGATGAGGAACAGCAGCGGCACGGCAGGGATGAAGGGTGCGCCTATATGTGGGGAGACCACGGATTAGTACCCGGGTGTTGGGGGTGACAAGTCGAGCAGCACAACTCACCCAACATCAGACGCCAGTTGTTGTCGCCCGCGTTATAGACGGCGAGGTTGATGGCAGTGCCGAGCATGATGCCAAAGGCCGTCCACATCTCTGGTCCATGCTGTTAGCGTGCCGCATTCGGCAACGGACGCAGGGGGGGGGGGGGGGGGAGACTCACGCCACGACATGACAAGAGCACCGCGGATGGCAGCGGGCGAGTTCTCGGCGGCGTAGATGGGCACCGTGGAGGCCTTGACGCCCATGCCGATGCCCATCAGGAGCCGGCAGATCAGCAGTTGCTCCCAGTTGTTGCAGAAGCCCTGGGCGATGACGGGCCAGAGGCAGAAATGGGCCGAGAAGAAGATGACGCCGCGACGGCCCACCCAGTTGTTGATGGGGTCGGACAGCCAGCAGCCGACGAAGGCGCTCCCAATGTACGGGCCAGCATTCACGAGGCCGAGCAGGTACCGGTCGCGCGTGCTGTTGCTGCCGATGCCGAAGAGCGGCGGGAAGAAGATGTTCGCGCCGTTGGTGCCTGTCTGGTCCCATCCCTGGACGGCAGCACCGATGGAGCAGGTTGCGATGGTCAGGAAGAGCCGCATGGGGAGGCGCCACTTGTGCTCGACCTCGGCGCGGAGGACCGTCTTCTCGTCCTCGTCCAGGGCTTCGGGCCCGTCGATCTCATCGTAGCCACTCGGGTCCTGGGCCACGAGGGCACCCTTCCTCAGCAGCGCAATGTGCTCGGTCAAGCCCTTCTCCTGGGCAAATGACTCGACGCGGCGCATGAGCTCATCTCGCGGAACGCCCTCCAGCGGGTTCCGGATCCTGGTGCGAAGAGAGAAAGAGACCGGTAAGCTTGGCTGACTGGGATGGGCTTCGGGCTGCTCTTACTTTGCCTCGAGGTTCCGGTTCAGGTCAATTTCGCCCGTATGCGAGAACCCCCTTTCCAGTTCCAGATGTTGTCCAACCGCACCGCCGGTTGAGCCGCTGACGTTTCGTGTTAGCCAGAGGATACTAACTGAGCCGCGTGTCTGTTGGTGGTCCGTACGCTTTATCGTTGCCAGCTCGGATGCTGTCTGAGCTCGGGCTGTCCGCCATGCCTGCGGGTTGCGTAGAGTGTTTTGGAGGAATGCGAGGAGGTATCACACAAATCGACAATGTTTGCCAGCCTGGTGTTCCAGCAGGTTATATAGAGACAGGTCGGTCTCTCTTCAGGCCAGAGGGGTGGAGCCGCGGGGGAGGGCGAGCTTAAGGTTTGGCCGCGTACTCCGTCCATGCATGTACATAGCAGCTCGGGCCCGTCGTTGGCGGAGACTGTGTGTGTTCGGGGCCCCTCGTGCCATGGCGGCCCGCAAACATCGGCCGCAACAGGCAGGAGGTTAAGCTTTGAAGTGATCAACCACATGCCAAGGCCAGGGGGGGGGGGGGTGTTGGCGGAGGATCAGCTCGGGGTCCTGGAGTCCGGGATTGAAACAAGGTTTGGACAGATTATCCTTGCCTTCTGGGAGCCAGTGGGTGCCGAAAACTGATCAGTTAGGATCGTCGGAACAGGGTTTGGTGCCCCGCGTCCTACCGCAGTGAAGATCCTACAACGTTACCGTCCTGCTCTGCAGCAACACACGCGGCACCAGGACCGCGAGACCCATAACCCCGCCAGCCCCCAAGAAGCAAGAGGCACGCGGGTCGAGCGCTGATACTCCGTAGATCACGGATCCATCTTCTCCATTTTTAGTGTGCTTCCCCGGAAAATAGCCAGCGGGCTGCGCCATCCGCGTGGGTTCTGCATGCCAGTGTTGCTGTGGGACCAAGTCTTTGCCTTCCTCACGGTCGTCCAAAGAGCTCGGCACCGCAGCCGTTGCCGCGACATTCTTGGCGCACTGGGTGTGCTGAGAGGCTTGCGGTCATGTTTTCTCCGATTCCCCAACATCCCCAGATTCCTATTACTGCTTGTAGGTACAAGCTGGGGTTGGATGGGCCCATGACGGATCCGCTGAAGTATCCACCGAGCAAAGGATTCCATCGTTGCAACGAGCTGCATTTTTCCGTGTGATTGATCCTTCGCCTCAGGTACCAACAGCCGTCGTGCGACATCTGCGCCCATTATTACTCATGCGGTCCACCGCTTGGAGTTTATGAGAAAGCCGATCGACCGGGAGCACCCGACATGGACACCGACAGACCCAGCTGGAGGAGGTTGACAACATCGCACAGGTTGGCGGGTGTGAATAGGGCCAGCCCGATGGCCTGCGCTCGACGTATGTAAGTCCGCCGGCGTCCTCGTCACTGCCTCCCCGCCAAACCCACCGCGCCCACCCCACCGTCTCCCGTCCAGGCCATCCTGGTCGAGCTCAAGAAGGGCCTCCCTGTCTCCCTGTCCAGGCCAACGGCACCGCCCTCGACAACGAGGACCCTCCTCAACAGCTCGGTGTGTTGGCCTCGGCGAGAAACCCGCCTGGTTCTCGGCCCGCAGCGTCGACCCTAGCTTCGTGGGTTCGTGGACAAGAAGCGTGACCCCCAAGCGCACCGCCACCTCTACTGCCTCCCGGGAAACACAATGTTGCTCATCTCTTGCTCGTCCGCTCTGGCTGTGATGAGCTCATCTCTTGCTCGTCCGCTCTGGCTGTGATGAGGTTGAGCAGCGTGATGTACTGGAGTTGACCGATCTGGAGCTGGAACTTCAGCATGTCGGTCCAACTCTTATCCGACTCGCTCATGGCATCAAGGAGGAAGGCTTGGCGTGCCCTGTCACAAAAGAAGATGTTGCGATCCTCCAGTCTGGCAACCAGAAACAGGTATCTGGTGACGAAGGCCCTGAGAGAGCCGTACTTGGAGGCGTCCATCTTCGTGAGTTCTGAGATCAAGTTGTACCAGCCCCCATCGTTGTAGACCGCATCGCAGGTGATCTTGAAGAGGGCATGCGGATCGTTCTGGCCCTCGGTCCATCCGCGGCTCCTGATGGCATGCATCACAGGCCCAACAGAATGGCGGATCATCAGGTATGCCGTGGTCTTGTTGATACTGTAGCTATCGCGAACTTGCTTCGGTGCCGTGGGAGGGGGGGGAAGTGCCGTGCCATTAAGGAAGTTCGAGAGTCCGAGGAGTCCTGCGTACACCCTTACAGCTTCCTTCCACGTTGCAATGTTCGAATCGCCCTTCAACTTCGGGAGGGTCGGAATGGTGACTTTGGACACGCCGGTCGAGACTCTGTAGTTGTCGCTGTTGTATGCCGGTTGCTGCAGAGCGGCTCGTTCTGGAGCTGCTCCTGAAGAAAATCCCCGGCGTCGGACATTGTGCCCTGTCTCGTCGGTTACGTCGTAAGATTGAAGGTTGGTTGTCGTTTACCGTGATAGTTTGCCGTTGTTGGCTTGAGAACCGGATCGGTCAGAGGGTCGGCCGTACAACGTAAAACGTAGCCGTATGCGATCGATTGACTTGATCAAAGGAAGCGACGGAATGGATCAATCTGGATCGTCTAGAAAAGAGTGCAATTTGAAATGCAAACCGGGCTCACAGCCTCTTGGGACCTCACAGCGCAAGCATGCGCGAGATGAGGCTCTATTCTGGTGATGCTTCAATGGAAGCCAGGCATGGCTGGGGGTAATTACAGAGTGTCCCACTGCCCACAGGTGGTGGAGGGCTTGGCCCACTGTGGGTCCGCCCTACAGCCACTCACTCAACAGCTTCAGGGTCAGGCAATCTAATCACTGGCTTACACCAATGGCTTGGCAGTTCAACAAGAGGCAAAAGCTAGGCGCTCTAGCGGCCATGAATGCTGGTGTTCGCTCCAGAGTCATGGCATTACTTGAAACCAAAGAGTCTCTGCCTGATCGATAACGACAACGGCGAGTACCACCCGGCCCCCCTTGTCAACAACTCCCCCCCCCCCCCCCCCCCCCCCCCAACACACACACACCACACGGGCACGCAACCCATCACCAGCCGCCCGGGCCAGCGCTGCAGAAACAATACTCTCTTTTAACGCTGGTATCGTGCTTTGCTTCCGCATCATAGAACAACACCGCCAATGCTGACCAACCGACCGACCGACCCAACCGACCCAGCCCAACACCCGCTCATCACTTCCCCGCCCCCCCGCCCGCCACTGGACACCCCCGGTCTAGAAACGCCTGCGTCTTTGCGGCCGCCCACCCACACACCAAACAGCTCGAGGAAAAAGCCCGCGCAGCCGCGCCTCAATCACCACCGCCGCCGCCGCCGCCGCCCTTCTTCGCCACCACCTCCCGCGCATAAAACTCGACCAGCATCGTGGCATACGCCTCCAGGTCCTCGACCGGCACGGCCAGGCGGAAGTCGTTGAGCAGCAGGAACTGCAGCTCCAGGTGGTTGAGCTCGGCCAGGGGGAGGCCACCGACCTTGTTTTTTGCCAAGGCGTTAGCCATCGTCGGCAGGAATGGAATGGGATGGAAAATGTACATACCTTTGCATAGCGGGAATTGGTATAAAACACATCCGAAAAGAACTTGCTCGCACACGTCACGCCCGCGATGATGAGCCGGTGGATATTGAAGCTGTCAACGACAAAGTATGTTGCGTGGGCCGCAGCGCGGGAGGCGTGGCGTTTCGGCGCCGGCCCGGCAGGCTTTGCGTCCGCTGCCCTGCTGCTGCGTCGTCCCCTGGCCCGACCGCCACCACCGCCACCACCGCCACCACCCCCGCCGGGCGCAGCGGGCCCCTCGGAGCCCTCGTCGGCGTCCGTGTCGTCGGCCAGTTCCGAGTCCGTCTCGACCGAGTCGCTGTGCTCATCCGTCGTGCCGTCCGAGTCATCGTCGTCGTCGTCATCACGCATCACCACGTCCTTGTCTGCGCCGCGCGGCTGCGGCTGCGGCTGCGGCTGCGGCTGCGCTTCAGGAACCGCACCGGCGCCGTCGAGCTGGGCGCGCCGGGCATCCTCGCTCTTCAGGACCAGATCGTTGACCCGGGCCGTCATGCGGTCGAAATAGACCAGCAGGCTGAGGAAGACCTCGTACGTCGTCGGGCAGTATTTGTGGATGCGGCTGAGATAGCTGAGGATGGTGATGGCGGGCACGTTCTTGCCGTGGAAGGCCAACACGCTGCTGCTCAGGGGGCTCATGCTGCCCTCCCCGTCCTCGTCCCCCCACGCCTGGGCCTGGGCCTGGGCCTGTTTCAGGTGGTGGGCGTTGCGGTTGAGCGCGTCGTGCTGGAGGTCGTTGGTCGTCGTGATCTTGGTGAGCAGCGCGGCGACCATCTCGATGATGTCGCCGATGGGCATGCCGCTAATCTCATACTTCATCTGCTGCAGCGGCGGGTCGTTTAGGATTCCGGCTCCGGTGGGGTTGAGCAGGTCTGCCTTGGCAAGGCTCTGGATGTGCGCAACATCGCGGATCCGGATCGTCGTCTGGGTCTGTATAGGTGATTCGGGGATATCTGGGGAAGAGGTGGGAGTAGATGAGGGGGCCGCGTCTTGGGCTTGGGCCGAGTTCCAATACGGGCCGCTGTCGGAGTCGGGGGAGGGAATGGACCCCCGCGGCGCAGCGATCACGGTTGTGGTCGTGCTCGCCGGCGACGCGCTAGAGGTCGAGGTAGAGAATGAGGCCGGGGTAGGATCGTGCACGCCGTCCCTGGGGATGCCATGTCGGGGTTGGGCTCCGCGGGATGATGTCTGGGAAGAAGACGCGGATGAGGGTGGCGGGGAGGGGAGTCGGGCGACCCCGCCATTGGAGGGGAAGCGGTTTGGCTGTGCCTGTTTCGAGCTCCTCTCCAGTGATGTTTCGTCGCCATCGCGTGCATCGTGTCGACTCTCCATCTGGGCCTGCACGCCGGCGAAGGATGCGGAGCCTTGCCGGCGTGGACTTGCAGTTCGGCGCGGCGCGTGGTGGGACTGGGACTGGGACTGGGACTGGGACTGGGCATCCCTGTCGCGGGATCGGCTGGCGGAACGGCTCTGGCAGTGGATGTCGTGCGAATGGCCCCGGATCATGCCGTGGAATCGCGACGAGGACTCGGTAAATACGTCGCCGATCAGGGCGGCCATGCTGGCAGCGACGTTGGGTCGGCAGGTGGTCGTTGCCAGGGGGGGGGGGGGCCGGGAGTGGATGGTGAGCGGAAGGGGCCAGGCACCTCGAGGCTATCGGATAGCCAAAGATTAGCACGTTTTTCCTGCAAAGTAAGCCCCGGCGACACCCGGACAGAGCACCCCGGCGCAGCGGCGGGCAGGCCAGACCAGCGGGGTGGATGCGCAACGGGTCAACGCGGGGATTGCAAAACGGTGTTGGACAAGACCACACACGGCAACAACGGAAGGGTGGACGCTGGCAGTTGGCACTAAATGTAATGCGGCGTGCACAACCTAGGTAATGACCAGCACGCAAGCAGACTGCAAGCCCGACAGCGGCCGACGCTTGGAATGAGGGCATGGATGGTCTGGCGATGATCGGCCCTCAACATTCAATGCACACAAAACAGCCGCGTCTCGGCGCACAAGGGGGCGAGGGTTTGGGGGTTCATCGGGCCTTGACTCGCGAAATGACGCCAGAGGACCGCTGTGGGCGAGCCACAGGCGGCGAAGGGACGCTGGGTCTGCGGTCTGCTCTCTTGGAAGGTGGCGGGGCGGACAGAGAGAAACCCGTTTCCGATGCTTACCTGGGCAACTGGGGAATCAATGCAAGCAACTCCAGGCGCAACAGCTTGACACAATGGCGGGTTGCTGGATGGCTGGCGGGGAGGCTGGAACGAGCGGCAGCGGAAGAGATGCAACCTGGGAGCGACGCAGTGATGGATGGCAGGATTATCGCCGGAGGCTGGTGAAGCAATGCCAAGATGCGCGCCGGAGGGATCGAGACACGGTGCAATCCACGCAGAAAGACGCGGAAAGAGCCAAACAAAATGCCAGGAACAAAAGAACAAGTCGGGAAATGCCGATCGAGGATTCGAGTTTGCAATGTGGAAGAGAGGAGTGTCGGAGCTGGTGAGGATTGGGGAGCTGAAGAAAACACTGGAGCCAGCGATAACGTGAGTTGGGTGGAGCGTGGGGGAGATGACGATTGCCCTGGTCGACCACTGGTCCCACCACGTGTTGGGAACAGGGGCGGCACGCGCTAAAAATGGACGAGCCGCCACTGTGGGAATGTCCTGGACTGTGGATTTCTCAGACTGACAACAGCAAAACCACAAAATCTATACTGATGTATTCGATGTTTCCTCTAAACCGTAACACACTTGAACGACTGGAATGCTCCGTCCGCCTCCGGCAATCCACCGTCAATCCACCCCACCGTCAAGAACGGCGCCTGTGGTTCGCCATCTTTTGTAGCCCACCACAGTATAGAACCAGCACTTCGACCGGGTGCCCACGTTGATGGAGATGGCGTGATGGCTTCCGCGAGGCTGCGCGTTGGCCAGGACAACTTGCCGGTCGAGTGCGTGCACGCCACGCCCGGCAAGCACTGGCTGTCCCGCGGGCGACTCTGGGTCTGGAGAACGCGGCTGGGCTTGACGATGTTGCGGTCGTCGGTGGACTCGTGGTGGACTCGTAGGCGGACACTGAGAGAGAAAGCCAAAAGCAGACAACAAAGACCCCCCCCAGACAAGTTTGTTTGCCTAGTATCCAGTATCCGTTCGGTACAATCTGCGCTTCCGAGCGCATACTATCCCGCGCGCACAGTAGTTACCAGGTGCTCTGTACATACCCGAACTGAAACGCGATAGCCAGGACGACCAGGGCCAGCCAATCTGATGTCGCCAAACCACCACGAGGGGGTGCAGCTTGCGGCAAAAGGGCGGGGGTTCTCTCACCGACCATTTATGTACATACACACAATCACACCCACTTGCTTGGACCTGGCCGTCGGATATCAGATCGGCGTCCCGACCCATGGAACAGGAACCTGGTCGCCGCATTTGCAGAACCAAAAAAAGAAAAGAAAAAAAGAATGCTGCTCGCAACGCAAAATCCGCCGTAGACGTCTCTTCTGAGCCCGCGTTGGGCAGCCTGCGGCTGCATATCTGCCCCCGCGCGAGGCCGCCGGCCGTGTTTTCTACCCTACCCCAGGCTCGCGCACGTCTTCATCAATGGCTCGCACGAGCCGGTGGTGAATGGAATGGTATTCTTCTACACGCCCAGATTTCCCGTCCCCGCCGGCCCGGAACCCCCCGCTCAAGCGTGGCGGACCTTGTAGTCCGTGTCCGGCAGATACAGGTGCCTGTCGGCGCCCTTGGCCGTCAGCACCACCATGCGGATGACACCGCCCGAGCTGCCGTCCCACTTGATGGCCTCGCGGAGCGCCGACTTGACAAAGTCGACGGCCGCGGCCTCCTCCATGCCCTCCTTCCAGTTGGCGTCGCAGAAGCCGTAGATGTATGTCGAGCCGGAGCCGCCGATCGAGTACGGCTGTTTGTGCAGCGACCCGCCCAGCGGGATGCTGTAGACCTGCCCGCCGTGGCGCTCGTCCCAGCCCGCGATGATGAGGCCCGCGCTGCGCAGGCACAGATTCTCGTCAGTCCACGTGATCCGAAGCCCGGATATTCCCCGCTACTCACGACAGCCGGTCCTTGTTGGAGTAGGTGATCTCTTGGAAGATGGCCGCGGCCGTTTGTGTGGTCGGCGCCTTGCGGTTCGTCATGGCGAAGAGCTCGAGCTGGTACTTGACAATGTCGGCGACGGCTTGTGTGTCGGCGGCGGACCCGGACCGGCAGCACCAGATGGTGTCGTGTACCTGGGTGAGCTTGTCGGTTACGCGGTTCGCGATGTATGCGCCCGTTGTTGTGCGAGAGTCGGCGCCTGGTTCGGGGGGGGGGGGGGGGGGGGGGGGGGGGGGGCCCAATGCCTGTCAGCCGGATGCGCGAGGGACGGAGGTTGGTGCCGTCGCTGGCAGATGTGTGGACTAACCGAGGATAACGCCGTCCTTGAACGTGACCGCCATGCTATCCGTGTGTTGTTAGAGCACGTCTCGTGGCCCGTCCGTAAAGTTCCGTGCATCGAGGCGAGCTTACATCGAGGTACCCAGGCTGGAGACAAGAGTCAGTACAGTACCATTCCCGCGTGGGGATGCCGGGCGGCCGGGCGACTTACTTGACCTCGCCCTTCTTCAACCGGTCCATGTCGAGATGGATGCCATCTGTGCGGGCCGATGGTTAGCAGCCGGCGGCAGTCAGGGTGGAGTCGGCGCCCCCCAGGTGTATGTCACTAGGTCACTTACCCTCCCTCAACGAGCCCGAGTTGCCAAATTCCATTTTCTCGAGATGCCGGTATGTGGTTGGCAATGCGCGTAGGAAGGGGGAGAATCGGTCGGGTTGGAATGGCGGGGTGGCAGCGGCAGTTTAGAGAATGGCAGGATGTCGTCGTTCGTTGTTGGCGCGGGCCTGGAGCTCCCAGTCCCAAGCAAGCTCAAGGCAGCTCCGACACGCGTGCGCCTTGCCAGCTGAGTGGGGTCACGTGGCAGCTGAGGCCACCTGCTGCTATCTTGTCCACTATCTTATCGAATATTATCGAATACTAAACTGACGCTCTTCCAGTCATGACAGAAAAGCACGAGCAGGAATGTCCAGGATGCAAGACAAAAAGAGTAATATGTGTGGACAGCCTCGTGTTCTACCACGGCGCAGTCCCCCGGCCAATCCGACTTCATTATCCGCCCGCCAAAAAGGCCTTGACCGACGGAACGACAACCACAAGCCCGCGCTGCAATGCCCAACCCAACCATGTGTACCCATGAACGCCAGACGCCAGCCGCACACCCCGTCAGCCCCCCTTCACCAGGCCCTTCTCCGTCTCCAGCGTGACCGCCGGCCCGCCGGCCGCCGCCTTCTCCGCCTCCGCCTTCCCCTTCCCCTTCCCCTTCCCCTTCCCCTTCCCCTTCCCCTTGTCGCTGTCCTTGCCGTCGTCGTCCCCGCAGCCGCAGTCATAAAAGTCGCCAATCGCATTGCAGTCGAACTGCGGCTTGCGCAGGCGCTTGTTGACCTCGTTGTGCACGAAGCAGGCCCAGCCGGCGGCGGCGCTGCGGCTGCCCGTCTGCGGCGGGTACCGGGCCAGCATCTGCTGGAAGTGGGTGGCGCAGTCGCCGCACGGGTACAGGCGCGCGAACAGCTGGATGTACGTCTTGAGCGCGAGGCTGTCGTCGGCGGTCGGCGTCTGGGGGAAGCGCGCCATCATGGTGTGGAAGAGCTTCCACGAGGCGCGGCCGAGCTCGGCTCTGCGGGGGAAGGGGGGGGGGGTTGTTAGTGTTAGTCCTCTGCGGTAGGGGTGTGTGTGTCTGGGGAGGAAGCGTCGTACTTGGCGGTCGCATTCTCGAGCTTGGGTGCGATGGACCCGCCGCTGAGAATGCTGTCCGGGATGCCGGGGACGGAGCTGCGCTCCTTGGGCTTCGGCGTGTCGTCGCCGATTGGCGTGGGGTACCGCTCGGCGCGCGAGCTGCCAGACGACATGAAGTAGGTCAGGGCGACGAAGAGCATGACGCCCATGAGGGTCAGGGTGATGTGGTGGCGGCGCGCCATTGCGCCGGGTTTGCGGTTCTGCGCCCGGGCGAGGTCCAGAGGGGTCCGAAAGGCGGTCCTGACGGGATTCGGCAGATTGGCGGATTCGACGGGCGTGGCGGGTATCACTAGTAGCAAGCTGCTGTAGAGAAAGAATGACTGCAGAGCGATGCAGAGCAAGTACAAAATTGCATGGTTCGGGACATCAGATCGTCGGATGGTTCGTGGCCCTGCGCCGTGGCTTGCAGCGGGACAGGGGTGTCGGTGGGGTGATGTGCGTCCGCTGGCACCTGCACCTGGGGAATTGATTCTTTCCAATTTCCATGAGCGACGCGGTGCAAAAGAGCATACTACCTATCATCCACCAATACCAAACCCAAACCCAAAAACCCCCCACTAACCAAGCAACCCCCCCCCAACCTTCCTCACCCCCTCGACAACGCCATCCCCCAGCCCGCCTACACCTCCCGTCCCTGAATTCCCATCCCCATCCCCACCCCCACCAACCCCCGCCCCCTGCCCTTGCACCTGCAACGCCGGCAGATACCGCCCCTCGGCATCCCGCCCCCCGCGCTCCACGCGGTTGACGCCCTCGCGCGACACGAGATCGCCGACGGGGCGGCCGAGGCCGTCCTGGCCGAGCTGGCCGGCGACCAGGCCGTTGGCGCTGTCCTGGAGGCTGTTGAGCGCGGCGATGTTGGTGACTTTGGTCTTGTCGAGGTTTTCTGTTGCGGCGGCGTCAGTCTACGCAAGGCAAGGGATGTATGTATGTATGTATGTATGTACATGTGGACTGGTAGGGAGTGAAGAAGGGGGGGGCCCGGAACATACGGCGGACGGTGTAGCTGGCTTTGTTGTCGCGGGTGAAGTAGCGGAGGTAGAGGTCCTCGAGCCAGGGGACCCAGACGTCGTACTGGCGGTTGTATTGCTGTTTGGCCCACTCCATGACGGGTGCGGGGCGGGTTGGTGTGTGTTGGGGGGTTGTGTGTGTCGGCAGTTGCGCGGTGGTTTGTGTGTACGGATCGGACTTGCGAATGGCGGCAGATCTTGCGGTCGGGGTTTGGCCTGCGGACTGCGGATCCTTTTTGAATCTCGGCCAAACCCGTGATGCAGGTTTCTGGCGCGTGCCGATGATAGCATTGTGGGCGGGTGGTGTGTGGGTGGCGGATACGTCATGGTGTAAGTCAATCCTGGATTCCATGTGGTTGTGGGCCAGCCCAGGCAGTGACACAACGCCTGCCAACAGCAACTTTGAACGGCAAAGTAACTGGCCAATTCCCCCTCCCCGCTCTAAACAAATGAACCTGCGCTGTCGGCTCGTGTGGTATCCCTAATTAAGCAAAATGCATGTACAACATCAGAAAAACCCCAGATCAAAATCACAACCACAACCACAACCACAGCCCTTGTACACACAACCCCGCGTCCGCCCCGCCCGTATTACTCTCCCCAACAGCTCCTGTCCGCCCCCCGCCACGAAACCAGACGACACCCGGGCCAGCTCACGCGGCCGGCTTGATGGTCGCGGCCGGCTGCAGCCCCGCCGCCACGCCCTCCTCCTCGCCCTCCTCGTAGATCTTCTCCTCCACAATCTCCCCAGGCCCCTTGACGATCGGGCTAAACGCCTCCACCTCCTCGACCTCGTCCTCCCGGGCCCCATTCCCACTCCCATTCCCAGTCCCCTTCCCATCCGGCCCCCACTCCCGGTCCCCTTCCCCTTCCTCCTC
>MU853404.1:1973874-1990764 GCA_033297235.1 Trichocladium antarcticum
TAGCCATCTCCCCGCTCCTCCTCCCCAGGCCACTCGCGCTCGCGCTCCGCGAATGCGACCCCTCCCTCTTCCCCGCGGGCCCGTTCCCGCCGCCGTTCCCGCCCGCCGAGGACGCCAGACTCAGCATGGGCCCCTTGAACACGCTCCTCTTCCGCTTGGCAAACATCACCCCGCCGCCGCCGCCGCCGCCACCGCCATGGCCATGGCCGTGCCCAAAGAACGGATTCGGACTCCCCGGCAGCACGTTCTGCGGCGGCGGCGGCGGCAGGCCGTCCGTGGTCAGGTTAAAGATGCTCAGCGGCGGGCCGGCACGGTCGCGGACCAGACGGATGTTGCTGGGGAACGAGCAGGCGCCGGTGGTGGGGGTGGCGGGCAGGACCTTGACGCTGTGGTGGGGCGAGCGGGCGGCGGTCTGCTGCTGCTGCTGCTGCTGCTGCTGCTGCAGCATGGGGGTGGTCTTGCTGACCGAGGTGGAGACAGAGCCGTTGGACGACGTGGACGAGGCCTTGCTGTGGGAGTGCTGGTGGTGCGACGCGTGGTGCAGCGAGCGGACCGACGACACCGACGACGACGTCGACTTGCGCCCGCGCAGGCCCGCCATGGGCCCGCCCGACGCGCGCCGCACCGCCCCCGACCGCGGCGTCAGCGGCGACGGCGAGAGCGAGTGCCGCTTGTGCGAGCCCGCGCTGTGCACGCGCGGGCCGTAGCAGCCGGCGATGGGCGGCGTCGTGAGCCCCGGGGTGACGGGGTACGACGACGACGACGCCGGCCCGACGGCGACGGAGAGGGTGCCGCCGCTGCCGCCGCCGCCGCCGCCGCCGCGTGCCGCGTAGCCGTTGGCGACGACGCCCTTGGGGAGGCTGGCGGTCTGGGCGGCCGACGACGCCGAGTGGCCGCTCGCGGGATACTTGCTGGTCTGCGGCCGGGGGCTGCCGTCCTGCGACTTGCCGTCCTTTCCGCTGGCTGGCTTGCCGCCGAGGTTGGGTGTCGACTGGCTCCCGCGCTTGCTTGCGCCCTTGTGCCGCCGCGTGCTCTCAAACAGCCAGTGCGTCCAGTTCTTCCACGTGGCGACGATCGCATGCGACGGCCGCTTCCGGGCCTTCTTCGCGTCGCCCGCCTGCGAGGTGCTGTTGGCATCCAGCGCGTCGCTTGTCGTCACGAGGTGCAGCGTCGAGCCCCGCGATCGCGCGCTCCGCATGACGCCCTCCTTCGGCGGCGGGATCGGCCTGCGGTGTCTCGACGAGCTGGCCGACCGGATCGAGTCCTTGTCGATGGGCGGGGGGGCGGCCTCGCCATCCGGACTCCGGTTCCCGTTTGCCATGTTGGAAAAGTCGACGAGGTCGGGCATGTCGGGAATCGCCAGCGGCGGAAAGTAGCCGCTCCGCTTCTCGCTCCGGCCCCGCGTCCGGGGGAGCGGCGCATCCGCCGGCCTGACAAAGGACTCCTCCACCGTCGCCAGCGCGTTCAGCCGGGCCGAGGCCTGCGAGAACCGCCGCGAGCTCCTGTTCTCCGCCTCCCTCTCCCTGCGCTTCCGCTCCCGCCGCCTGGCCTTGCGCTCCTCCTTCTCGATCAGGAGGGTCCACCAGCCGGCCAGCGCATCGCATCGCTGGGCCAGCACGCTCCCGACGACGGCATCGATGTCCACGCCGGCGCTCCGCATCCGGTGGAGCGTCTCCTGTTCCAGGGGCGTCGAGAACGGCGCCGGGGCCACGACCTTGAGAATGTCCAGCTGCTGCGGCGCGTGCTCGGCGAGGAACGGGTGTGCCAGAATGTCGGGTAGGGTCGGCCGGAGAAGAGGCCGTTTCGAGAGCAGCGACTTCAAGAGAGCGAGGGCGTCGGGGGGGAGGTGATCCGGGTAGTCTGGCTCCTGGCTCAGGATCTTGGACCTCGTGATGCTGTCGTCGTCGTCATCGAACGGCAGCTCGCCGCAGAGCAGCGCGTAGAGGATGACGCCCAGACTCCACACATCGACCTTTTCGCCCGCGTACTTCTCCCCCTTGAGCATCTCGGGGGCCGAGTAGCATATCGTGCCGCAGAATGTCTGCAGGTAGTTGGCTTTCCCCTCGTATTCGCGCGTGAATCCGAAATCGCAGAGCTTGACATTCTCGTTCTTGTCGAGGAGGATGTTCTCGAGCTTGAGGTCGCGGTGGACGCAGGACTGCTGGTGCACGTAGCACACGGCGCCGGCCAGCTGCGTAAACGTCTTCTGGACCTTGTCGACGGGGAGCTTGCCGTGCTGGAGCAGGTAGTTGTACAGCTCGTCGCCCGGGCAGTATTCCAACACCAGCCAGACCAGAGTCTCGGTCACGATGACCTCGTACAGGCGCGCGATGTGGGGGTGGACGAACTGGCGGTGGTGGTGGATCTCGCGGGCGAGGTTCGAGTCGTCCTTGTTGGCCGACTTGAGCACGACCTGCAGGCCCGGGGGGTCAGTGTTTTCCATCGACGCGAGGCAGCCGGGGGGGTAGGGGCGCACCTTGGAACCGTTGGTGAGCTTGTGGGTGGCAAGATAGACCTTGCCAAACGAGCCCTTGCCAATCAGGCGGCCTAGAGTGTAGTTTCCGACGGACTTGAGGTCCTTGTTCGCGAACTCGCTGTACGGGGGCGGTCAGCGCAATGCGGTTGCAGGGTTGGCGGGGCTTCCTACTCGAGCAGCTCTTGGTAGGAATGGGCAAGCTGCGGAGACGGGGGGTCCCGGGTCAGCGATCGCAGAACAGAACGGGCCGCGCGCGCAGGGGGCCGGGCGAACCCACCTTGGCCTTCCGTCCAAGGGCCTCGGCTTTCACCTTTGCCGTCTGCATTCCTCCGCGGCGTCGGGGCAGCGCCCGGAGATCATTCGCAGGTCCAGGGGGCTTGGGGGGTTGTTGACCGCCGGAGCGCTGGTTCGAATTGGCTTGTCGCGCGCTGGGGCAAGAATCAATCGGACCGGGTGGTGCACGGAACCATTACAGGCGGCAGCACCGAGGCTCGGGGTATAAGTCAGGCTCGTCGAGATTCGAGATTCGGGATTCGAGATCCGCGGTGGTTCGGACGGGTGACTGGGCCCGGGGGGGGGGATGGGTGGGTGGCTAGGCGGTCGGTCGTTGGAGATCGACGTTGTTCGCGCAGGCAAGATCCCTCGCCGTCTCCGTCTCGACGTGGTGGGAGATGCCGGGCGGAACGGGGAGCTGGGCTGGACGGGGACGATGGCGGCATCGAACGCGTGGTTCGGGGAAGCTGGGGAAAGCTGGGGCGCGTTCTGGACGGTGGACGGCGACGGTTCGGGCAGACGCTCCAAAATTGTTAGCGCCTGTAGGCGACGGGGCGTGTGTCCAGTCGGAGCACAGTGGGTTCGGCGCGAGCGGGTCTGGATCCCAGTGGGTGCTGCTCCGTAATGAGCAATGAGCAGGCGCGTCTTGTCGAAGCGAGGCGCTGCTTCATTCCTGCACAGTGCACACAGCAAACTTGTTGGTCAAGCCCGGTCCGGGAGATTGGCGAAGTGGCTCGACAACCACGTCGTTTTTGATGCTCTGGCACCCCGCCCGGCGCAGGCTCCACGGGGGCATTCCAGAATCCAGATTCCAGAAGCCGCAGACGCGCCAAGCGGTGCCGCAGGTGGCAGCCCCAGATCCGAGTGGCGGCCTGGGCCATCCCTGTGCATCCCTGCATCTCGAAATGGGCCGCCGCGTTCGCCGCCCACTTCGCCGACCTCGATGTCCATGTGTCGCATCCGAAGTTGCGTCGCCGATACTCGGTGCGGACGGACGCTCTCCCCCTTGTGCACGGATGCGCACGGCCTCTGCGCGGCGTCCCACAACGGGCAAGGCGTGCTAAACATGTACATTTTCAGGCTGCAGGCACGGGCTTGGATTCGCGCAACCCCTGAAATTCCGAACCTTCACCACGCTGGAAGCCTGGAAGCCTGGAACCGTGGCCCGGCACGCTCGGGTATCATGAACATCAGCCACCCGCAGGTGAGCCGCCCAAAAAGCAAACCATCCAACCCCGAACGCCGCCCCACCCCATTACCACGCATCCGTCTCATCCCCCGCAACATCCACGCCATCACCGACGCAAACCACCACCACTCATCGCCGCACGCCCCTCACTCAAACAAGCCCCCACCCCCCCCTTTCCCCCCCCCCCCCCCCCCCCCCCCCCCCCCCCCCCCCCCCCCCCCAACCCCACAGCCTCCTTCCACCGCCTCGGCTCCACCACCGCATCAAAGACCCTCTCCCGACGACTCGGCCGCGGCTCCTCGCCCCCCCCAGCCGCGGCGAGCGCCCCGAGGCGCGACTCGTCGCTGGACGAGAAGCTGCTGGAGCTGGCGCTGCGGTCCAGCACCATGCGCACGCCGGCGCCGTCGCGGGTCTTGGTCTCGCGCTGCGCGGCCTTCAGGGCGGCGAGGTCGGCGTCGCCGCAGTCGCGCGTCTGCACGTCGATGCCGGGGAGGTTGCGCCGCAGGAGGCGCGCGAGGTCTGGCAGCACGGACTTGTCGGGCCGGTAGGTGCCGCTGTCGTTGTCGATGATGAGCTGGTAGCGGGCGGGGTCGGTGGGGCCCGCATCCCGTGTGCCGTCCGCGTCCTCGTCCTCGTCGTCGCTGCCCCGGCTGGCGTGGCGGCGCACAGGGCCGCCCACGCGCCGGATGAAGAACTCGCCGGCGCAGGCGACATACATGGCCACGTCCGAGTGCATCGTGTGCTTGCTCAGCAGGTCGATGCCGAACTCGGGCCCCGTCTCGGTGAAGCGCATCATGCCGTCGAGGGTGATGACATAGGTGAAGACGCGGCCGCCCTCGTCAAAGTGGGCCATGCGGAGGAACTGCAGCGAGGCCTCGTCGCTGCGCGGCCGGAAGACGCCGTACTCGGTGCTCGAGTCGAAGTTGTAGACGCGGCTGTGCTGCTTGTGCAGGATCTTGTTCATGACCCGGCCCCGGACCCCCTTCGACGAGAACATGCGGCCGATCGTGGGCCGGAACTCGACGTAGCGGTGGTACAGCCGCGGCGGGACGGGGCCCGAGAGCTGGATCTCGTTGGCTTGGAAGCTACACACGACGACGCTCGTCAGCACCACCTCCTGCGCACAGCCTGGCCGGGGGAGGGGGGGAGGGGAGGAGGGGAGGAGGGGAGGAGGGGAGGAGCCAGAACAAACAATGCATACTCGTATTTCTGCGTCCCCTCGCTTCTCCGCGACGCCGAATCGTCCCCGTCATCCCGGTTCACCTTGACCCCCGTCAGCCGGCCGATCATGGGGCTGTAGTGCTTGACCCAGGCCGTCGGCGCGACGGTATACATCTGCGCGTGGGGCGGGTCCGACCGGCCCAGCACCTCCATGCTGAGATGCAGCCGCGGGCTCATGTGCCGGTTCGCGCAGAGCAGGGCCGTCACGCCCATGGCGAGGTAGGCGCGCTTGCTGCCCGAGCGCCGCTTGACTTCGAAGACGTGGCCGTCCGGGCCCAGCCCCTCCCAGCCGTCGTGCAGGTGGTGGACGCGGACGGTGACGTTGCCGAGGCGGTCGTCGTGGTCGGGCCAGTCCTCGTCGTAGAGCCGGCACTTGAGCGTGAACCCGGACGCGGGCACGTTGGCCACGACCCAGTCCTCCTCCCACGCCGGCTCCGTGGTCCGCCGCAGGGTCCGGGTGCGGTGCGTCAGTGGCGGGTCTTCCTTGTGTCGCTTGGGGATATCGGCTGTTATGGTGGCGTGGAGGAAGGGGTCGGAGGACTTGGAGCGCAGGTCGGCGGCCGGCAGGTTGGAGGCGCGGTGGAAGCTGAACTTGACCGTGTAGCCGGGCGGCGCATCCGGGAGCGGCGTGCCGTCAAAGCCCCCCGGCGGCTTCGACATCTGCTTGATCTTTTCCTTCTTGTCGGCCACCTTTCCCTTCTCCTCCTGGAGCCTGTCGCGCACGCCACTGGCTGTCGCCGGACGAAGCGCCCTGGTGCTGTCCCCCGACGCATCGCGATCGTCCGACGGTCTGGAATCCGGGGGCCCTGGAGGCTGTGGCTGAGCGGGGCCGTTTGGCGCGGGAGGGACTGCGTCTGGGGTCATGGTTATGTATTCTGGATGAGGTGGTCTGGACGCAGATCAAGCGCGGGACATGGCGGCACTGGCGGTCTCTGGCACGTGGGAGAAGTCACTCGGAACAGTGCTTGCTTGAGCGGCAGGGAGTATGGAAGTGTATTTGTATTTTGTACATTTGCGCACTAGTGTCGGGTCGCCGGGATGATCGCTGCGCGGCCGGATGCCAAGAGATGGGCAATTAGCGCTGGTTGTGCTGGTTGTGCTGGGCTGATGGTGGGACCATTGGGGATTGGAAGAGCGGCTGCGCCGTTTTGTTGGTGAGTGTTCAATTTTCGAGCCGAGGAATTAATTCCAGACCAGGACGGACCGGGCCGCGACTGCTTTCTGACTTCTGTCACGTAAGCCCAAGTTGCTGCATCTGACGCGCGCATAGGATGACGTCATGCTTGAAGATCCCGGCAATCCGGCAGCCGGGCTCGGCATTGCCCCCACTCTTGACGACTTCCGTGCCGAGTCCCGATTCCTGCACCATGAAGACCGGCCCAGAACCTGATCTCGGGCCCTGTGGCACGATTGCCTATATCCGGGACATCCGGACCGGCTGCAAACCAAGAAATCCAAAAACCGAATCCGTCGAGGTATTCGTATGCACTTGCCGGCATAAAACGCTCACGCAACGGCGCGCCCCCTCCCCAGCGCCCCCCGCTCACTCTCCAACACCAGCGGCCCGCCGCTCGCGCCGCTCGCATCCAGGCTCAGCGTGACCTTGGCGCGCTCCGCCACCACGCACACCGTCTCGCCCAGGTTCCGATAGTCCGTCTCGCAGTGCACACCCCCCTCCGCGCCCTCCTCGGGGCCCCCGACCTCCCGGATCTCCACCGCCGGAAACGGCAGATGCCCCTCCCGCAGCGGCACCAGCAGCACCGGGATATCGGCCTCCATCTCCGGCGTCGAGCCCTCCCCCCCGCCCCCTTCCTCCCTCCCCACCGCCGGAATCACAAAGTGCCCCTTCCGCCGCCCGCCCACCAGCCAATCGCCCCCCCCCGCGCCCGCCCCGGAAGCAATCTCATACCCAAACTCGAGAGCCGTGCCGCGCACCGCCCCGCCGTCGGCCGCCGTGTCCCACATGCGCGTCCACTTCAGGTGCAGCGTGGCGGGCACGAGCTGGTTGACCGTGACGGTGGGGCGGCCGCGCACGGCGGCATCGGCCGCGGTGCCGCCGACGGTCAGGCGCTGCGGCGGGTCCTGGAACCGCATGTCGGCCGTGTGCACGACCGCCACGGCGGGGATGTCGACGGGGATCAGGATCGTCTTGGTTGCGCTGCCGAGGCAGTTGGGCGAGGGGGTCGCGAGGGCCAGGACCGGGTGGGCGCGGAGGAAGGCGTGCAAAAAGGCTGCGGGCGCGGGCTGCGGTTGCGGTTGCGGTTGCGGTTGCGGTTGCGGTTGCGGTTGCGGTTGGCCGGGAGACGCGGGGCCGAGGCCGGCGAATTGCTTTTCCCAGTGTATGGCGGCGAGGAAGCCGGTCGGGAGCTCGCCGAGGAGCGCGGCTTTTTCGAGGTCGTAGTCGGAGAGGCTGCTGCGGACGTGGGCGGTGACTTTGGACACCACGAGGTGGGAGTACTCGCTGAGCGGTGTGTCCTTGAGGGCGGCGGTCAGCGTCTGCTTGAACAGCGCCTCGATCTCGTCCTGGATGACGCTGTAGTACAGCTTCAGGTACAGGGTCTTCTTGACCTTGGGGCCGAGCTTCGACCCGGGTTTGCGCGTGATCTTGTAGAGCAGACTGGCCGGCTGTTTGGGGAACACCATCGCCTGGTGGCTGGACGGCAGCCCAAAGTGCGAATCAAACAGATCCGACCCCACGAGCTCGCTCCTGAGCAGCCGCAGTGGGCTGTCACTCGCCGTCGACACGGCAAACCTCGAGAAGAGCGCGTCGTGCTTGAAGATGTCTTGGACATTGACCTCGAGGGCAAGGGAAATGGGCACCGAGGCCGCCTTGAAAAAGGCGAAGCTCCCCTTGTCGGTCGAGTACGTCACCTCGGCTCGGACTGCCACGTCGAGCACATCATGCTCGACCGTGAACGGGAATCGGATCCTGACGGAGCTGCCAGCCTCCATGGCGCCGAATGCAAAGGAGCCGCCGTGGGATTTGGCGGCCTGCGGCGATCCGATCACTTCAGCCTCGCCCATGACGAGCCTCAGGCCGCCGGTGGCAGCCTTGATCCTGACCTCGCATGACCGGATGGTGTTCCAGCCGGTCAGCAGCTCAAGATCCAGCGACTTTTTCTTGTCCAGTTGGAGGTCTCGGGTGCCCGTCAGCTGCACGTCGAGGCAGCTTGTGCGCTGGTAGAGCGTGACACGCGGGTTCTTGAACGCCGTTGGGGACTTGTCCGGAGCCTGGTTGACATCCCGCTCGTGGTGCAGCAGTACCTTGTTGCTGGCCAGGCGGATCTGGTCCACCTCGAACGCGCCGGCCATCATGACGGTGCTCTGAACTCTGACCTTGTTTGGGCCGGGCCGAAGTGTGATTGGGCCCGTACTCTGCAGCCAGATCTCCTTCGAGCCTCCGGCGGCGACGCCTGAGACTCGCAGGCTGACCGAGGTTGCCGCAAACTCATCGACCAGTAAACTGTGGAGGTCCAGGAAGAGCGAGAAGCTGTCCTGGCCGTCGTCGTAGGACGGCGGCCCGTCGAGCCCCATGTCGCAGAAGAGGCTCGTCAGGGGGATTCTGACTTCCTTTTCAAGCGATGTTGAAACAGTCAGCAGGTCGGAGAGAAAGCCAGATATCGCGGACGTCTCGGGGTACTTGGCTGTCGACGTGAGTCCAGGACGGAACCGCGACCTCTGCTGCAGCCTATCCTTTTCCGCGGCAGCAGCTTTGCACAGCAGTGCGCGGAGCGCCTTGTTGACGTAGTCGTCTAGCTTCTGGAGCTCCTTTAAACACCTTGCGTACATGACAAGCATGGAGAGCTCCAGGAGACTCCAGCCGCTCTCGCCGTAAAAGGGGATGACCCTGTAGAAGTAGAATGCCGCATCCTTGTACTCGCCCAGGTGGAACTTGAGCACGGCAAGGTCGGCCATGCTGGCTTGAACCGAGTGGATGTGGTTGGCCACCGTGTAGTGACGCAGTGCCTTATCAATCAGCGTCTCGTACAGGCGGTAGAAGTCGTCCTTGTTGTCGAGGGCGGTCCGAAGCAGCGCGTTGCCCACGCCGGCTACCGACGTGTGCAACCTCGCCGTGGTTTCTGATGTCGGCTCGGCTCTGTTGTCCTCGTCGTCCAAGCTGACATCCTCCATCTCGGTGAGGTCGGCCTCGGCCACCGTGGGCACTGACGCCCAGCCGTCTGTCCAGCCGCGGTTCTTGCCGCACTGCTCGAGGAGGTTTCTCGACAAGGCGCACAGCTCGGCTCGCTGCGCGGCAAGGTCCTCGAGGCCAGCCTTGAGATAGGGCGAGGCGGCCGCAGTGTCGTCACGGCCGGGGCCGGGAAATCCAACAGGACTCTGCGGCGGCCGCTGCGCTGGCTGGCTGATAAGCGACGAGGCCCTCGCCGGATGCATCATGGTTTTCGGCTCGGGTATCGAGGCCTTCTGCTCGTCGGCGCCGGGCGTGGCAAGCGCGGAGGGCGGGATGGGGAGTGCTTTTGTGGATGTCTGCGCAAGGATCTGTTGCGCGACGGAGAAGGCGAAGGAAGCAACCATGTTGTCGACGACCTCGGCGAGGAGGGGATCGAGCGAGACTCGGAGGCCGGTTTCGTCCCCTTCGGCCTTCTTCGCGGCGGCCATCGCAGCTAGGATATCTCGCCTCATCACGGCCGAGACGGCCGGCACAAAGTCGAGCGTCCGCTTGCAGACCTCGGCCAGGTGCGAGAGGCTCTCGGTCTCTTCGGCCATTTTGGGCATCGGAGTCCTTGGGGCGACACCCCGAGGTACCAACTCTTGCTGTTCCTTGAGCTTCGCTAGAAGCTCCTCCCGGGTCGACCACGCGTTTGCCAGGCGGAGGAGGAGGGCGATCTGGCGTGCAAAAAGGTAGCAGCGAAAGTCGAACAGCGACACATTGTTGGCGAGGATGAGATCCCGGTAGGGCTTTTTGGACGAGCTGATGGGGATGCTGTCGGACTGCTCCGTCTGCTTCGTCCCGCCAGACTGGAGATCAACGGCCTCGTCCTCGTCGAACTCGAGATGCCCACCGGCGATCTCACTCGTGGCCTTTTGTGCGAGCTCCTTCAACTCGTTGGTGTAACTGAGCAGCGCCCCACCGTGTGTCTCGGCAGACGCCGCAGTGGCCTGCTCCTGGATGATGGTGTCCAGGCCAACGCTCAGCTCATCGTAGCCGACAAGGGCGTCCTCGACGAGACCGACACTCTCGAAGCCGCGGGCCAGGCCCTCCTTGAGGATGAAAAAGGTGCAGAAGTTCCAGCCAGGGAGGCTCCGCTGGGCATCCTTCTCCTTGATGTCCTCCTCGTACTGGCTGACACGGCGGTCGAAGCTTGATAGGATGAGCTCCTTGAACTTCCCAATCAAGTCGGCCCAGGCCGCGTCGGTCTCCTGCTCGGTCTCCTGGTATCCGGTCGGGACAGCGGGGACCACGCGGGGCAGCATGCTGTACGGCACATCGTTGATGCCGATGCGGATCTGCCTCACGCGGTCGACGGCACCCTTGGCCGAGCCATTGAAGTCGGCGCGCATCTTGTCCAGCAAGGGCGTCGGGCCGGCCCGCCATCGCGAGGTCGTCGAAGACTTGGTGGAATCGTAGCTCGAGTCCAGGATCTTGCCCGAGACACGGGGCTGTGTGGCCGCGGTCGAGTTGGGGAGCACGACGTGGACGACGAGCCACTCGAAGGCGTCGTGGTTCTCGGCACTGCTACCCCCCAGCTTCCCGTGGGAGGGGGCCGTGTTGGTCTTGATCCACTCTCGTATCTCGGCCCTCGTGGTCGACTTGTACGTGTCGTTGTCGTCGCACCGCACCAAGAGAACTTTGAGATACGGTGTCCGACGCAGGCCGGGGATCTGATGCCGGCGCTCCTTGGTGGCGCCCCCTGCTCCCGGCGGACGAAGCGCGCCGCCTGTCGAGTCTGCCTGCTGCTGCTCCGTCGAGCCTGCGCCGGCAATCACGGCTGTTTGGAATCCATCGTCGCGTATGGCCGGAGTGGCTGTATCGGTCGGCCCAAGGCCTTTCGGGTTCGGCCCGGGCTGCAGAGTGACGATGGGATGGTCGGCGGCGGCAGGGACGAGCTCGACATGGAGGGTGCTGATTGACCGGAGCGGACCGGCATGCGACTGCCAGTTGAGATCGCGCAGCGGGAGACGCGGGATCAGGCCGGGCGCAAGGAGCCTGTAGACATCGTGCGGGTCGAAGTACTCGACTGGAGAGGACAGTTGGATGGTCAGCCAAGCAGCCAATCAAGCAGGAGTTGGGAACGGAGAGCCGTGGCGCAAGTGAAGTCTGAAGCGCCTACCTGTCACCTTGGACGACGAGAATGGCTGTTCCATGCTGGACAGCGCGGGCCGGGTCTATGGCATGGCAGTCGTGGACGCGCGCAATCAACAAGCAGAAGTTGAGGTGACGGGGGATGCGTGTCCCCCTGTTGGTGCTTGTGTTTCGGGGATAGCGCAGGATGTCGTGCTCCACTGAAAGCTGCAGTAGTTAGTTACCCCACTACAGATACTGTAACCCCTCCCACGCGCAGCGGGGTCCCTCCCTGTCTGCTCTCCCGGGCCTCGACTTTTGAAGAGACATTTTTACGCCGCTGCTGCTTCACCAGACAAAAGCTGGGTGTACATAGGTTGTCGGATCGTACAAGTGGTCCTCGCCGTCCTCTTTATTTTTCCACAATCGCAGTCCCCATCTACATTCAGCGGCACAGCCATGGCCACCCTCCAGGCCATCAAGTATTCGCGGGGCAAGCTGTTAGTGCTGGACCAGCTCAGACTGCCCCACGAGCACCACTACGACGAGGTGTCGACCGCCGAGGACGCGTTTGACTGCATCCGGTCGATGCGGGTGAGAGGTTGGGCCCTGTCTGTCGGAAACCCCCCCTGCCGTGCTGAGACTGACTATTTCCAGGCGCACCGGCCATCGCCATTGTTGCCGCCCTCGCCCACGCTGTCGAGTTGTACAACGGGGACTGCAGTGAGTAGCCACCTACGCTGAACCCCTGAGCCCCTGAGCCCCTGAACCCCCGAACCCCTGAACCAACGGTCAACCCCGACAACGTCGCAGAGGCAACAACACCTGAGGAGACCATCGCGTACATCGAGTCACGCCTGGAATTCCTCAAGGAAAGCCGGCCCACGGCGGTCGACCTCTCCAATGCCATCTCCCTCCTCACGCTCGCCGCGCGGGCGTCCAAGCGCGAGGGGCTGGCCCACCCCGCGGCCAAGGACGCCATCCTGAACTCGTACATCGAGGCGGCCGAGACCATCCTCGCCAAGGACCTCGAGAACAACACGCTGATCGGGTCCTTCGGCGCCGCGTGGCTGCAGCAGCAGTACGGCGCCACCCCGAGCCGCCAGCTGTCGGTCCTCACGCACTGCAACACGGGCTCGCTCGCCACCTCGGGCCACGGCACGGCCCTGGGCATCATCCGCACCCTGCACGCGCAGTCGCTGCTGCGGCACGCCTACTGCACCGAGACGCGGCCCTACAACCAGGGCAGCCGCCTGACGTCGTTCGAGCTCGTCTTCGAGAACATCCCCGCCACGCTCATCGCCGACAGCATGGCCGGCGCGCTGTTCGCGCAGCACCGCGCGCGCATGAACATCGGCGCCGTCGTCGTCGGCGCCGACCGCGTCGTCCGCAACGGCGACACCGCCAACAAGATCGGCACCTACGCGCTGGCCGTGCTCGCCCGCCACCACGGCATCAAGTTCGTCGTGGCCGCCCCCACCACCAGCATCGACCTCGACACCGAGACGGGCGCCGGCATCCGGATCGAGGAGCGCCGCGCCGAGGAGCTGACCCAGATCAGCGGCGCCGTGGTGGCCGCCGACGGGACCGTCGACACCACCCGCACCGCCAAGGTGGCCATCGCCGACCAGCGCATCGCCGTGTGGAACCCCGCCTTCGATGTCACGCCCTACGACCTGATCGATGCCATTGTCACCGAGAGGGGCGCCGTGGTCAAGGGACCGGATGGCAAGTTTGACTTTAGCCTGGTGTTGCCCGAGAGGTGGCGGTGGTAGAGGCGTGTCGTGATGCGGCCTGGGTAATCACTCGGCCTCATACGACCGCCAACCGCCGTCCGCCATGTACGCCCCAGTGTTTATAGTCAGGAACAGGATCAAGCCGAGCCGATGCCCCGTATATTGGACACACTTGGGGGTCAACCTCTGACACGTACCTCGTATACACGGCCAGCAACAACCCAGCCGGATGGACAGACAAACATGAATTCTACCCAACAACTAGCTAAACTCTCCAAGTTAAGAAGCCCACGATGAGTTCATCGCCCAAACTCGGGCCAACATCAGAGTGAAAAAGAAACAAGTCCACATATGAGAAACATCCAGGTCGACTAACACTCCTTGACGAGAACGCAATGAAATGCTGATCGACTTCCAAGACCTATTACCTGACATTTTCATCTTCCAGTTTGACTAGCACGATCCAAAAAAGAAGAGAGAGGAAGGAAACCAATGCCGCTAGTTCGACTTCTTCTTGTGCCTCCTCCCCTTCTTGTCCCCCGCAGCAGGTGGATGAATCAACTTGTGGAGGGCAGACATCTGTTTGTTGAGGGATTCCAAAAGAAGCTCGTGCCTGTCGAGCTGATCTTGCTGGCTGGCGGTACGCGGCTCGAGCGAAATGCGCCCCGGACCATTCCCATTCCCTCCAGATAGCTGGCTCTCAACCACTTGCAGACGGGTGTGGAGCTTGCCGACGCTCGCCTCGCGTTGGCATTTCTGCTTGTTGGCAGCGCTCGCTTGTGCAGCAGTCTTCCGTTCCAGCTCTCCCACCCTGCTGCGCAGATCGATCAGGTGGTGTTTGGCTTGGGAATCGTCTTCTCCGTCGCTGCGGGAGTCATCCCCCGACCCGGATTCGTTTTCCTCCTCGTTGCTCCTCATCTTTTCCAGCTCCTCGGTCCGAGCAGATAGCTTGTCCATCTTGTGTTTGAGGCGCCGTTCCTTTTTTTCAACCGACCCCTCAAGGGCCTCGAGCCCATTCTCGTGTTTCTGGATCTTCTCCGTGTGCTCGTCAACCACCTTCCGGCAGCCCTCAAGGCAGGATTTCTGGACGGCTAGATCGCCGGTCAGCCGATCAACACGAGCGGCGGCCCGGGTTTGCTCCTGTGTGATTCGTGGATAGAACTCTTTCCACTGAGTGCGTACTTCGTCGCGAATGTATGTGTTCCGGCTTTTGAAGCGGGTGTCCGTGTCGACGGCCGACTTCTTGACGCAATCATCAAGGTCGACCAAGGTCGCCCGAATCGCTTCAACTTTATCTGCAAGAGGCCCATCAGGTCGGTGTTCCCCGCCCCTTGCCTGCTGAGCAGCGGGCGCGTTTTCCTCGACTGTTCGGAGTCGGGATCCCAAACCCGCAACCTGGGTGGTGTTCTTGGACACGAACTCTGACTGCCTTAGATCCTGGTTCAGAATCATTCTCCTTTGCTCGACGAGCCGATCCTCACAAATCGTAAGACGCGCCACGATTGAGCTCAGGCTGTCGTCCCTCGGAGCCGCGAAGAGCGCGTCACTCCGTATTGCAGCTCGGTCACTCGATGCCGGGGCAATCGGTCTCCGTTGTGCCAAAGGGGATGAAGGTGGCGGAGACTGGATGCGGTGATCCTGGCGCGTCTCTGATGCATGGGCGGTTCCGGTGGAAGTGTCCCCACGGCGTTTTGCTGAATATGAGGTGTAGGTCTCGACACCTTTCCGCTTGGAGCCCCTGCTCGCGCCTTGACCGAAGCCGTCTGGTCTGGCACCGCCGAGATCAATGTTGGAGGCGTCATCAGGGATATTCCTGTCTTCGATTCCCTCCCGCCTGGCCTCTACGTGACTCGGACGGGCCGTTGGCATCACATCACATTGAGGTCTTGCTGGTTGCTGGCCAGCTGCGGACGTTGCGGCTCTTTGGTCTAGGTTCAGAACCGGAGGCTGACCCGCATCCATCAGCCCATCTCTCGACTTCAAGACGACCCAATCTCGATAACGGATATCCCACGGAACGGTAAACGATGTCTGCAGTGCGGAACCGGCGCTTCGGGGAGAGTCGAGGAAGCGAATCCAGTCATCCGCCAGTCTCGCAGCCCCATTGGGTTGACCATGACCCCTCCTGTTTCCCAAATACGCCCTTCGGGCGCCAGTAAAGATGGTTCCGATCTGCTCTGCGAGGTCTGGGCCATAGCCGTCTCGATCGCCGCAAGCAGTGCAGAAGTGGACCCGTTTCCAGAAGATTTGATTTGGGTACGTGTCTTTGCAGTACAACATGGCTCGGAACTGTACCGCAACGTTGTTGCAGACTCGTTGAGAGTGCTCGGCCTGCTCAGCTTGCGATCCCGTGGGTGAGAAGCCTGAAATAACGGTGGTGAAGTCCCCCTTTTGCAGAGCATGCCGCATCGCGTGGAAATAGTGGCGCAGCGGTAGTCGGCCAAAGTCAAACCCATCAAGCTCCCAGAAGGGATGATAGGGCCACCTGGAAGCCGGAGGTGCAGATGGAGGCGTCATCGTGATGGCCGACCGAACATGCGGCCTATCTGAAAGGGACCAGCGTTAACCATAGAGAGCTCGGATGGGTCTGTGTTTACTCTCCATCGTACCTCGGTCTTTTTTTTTCACCTGGTTCCAAAGCTCGCTGAGGCGGCCCCTGACGAAAGTAGGTTGATGATGAACGCGGCAGGGGGGAGTCTCGGAGAACAGAGCTCTGAAATTGCAGTGAAGAAAGAGGGAGCTGAGATCCACGATGATAAGTATGGGTTTTCGATGAGTCCTACCAACGAGCCATGGGCTGGTGGTGATGACTTTACAGTCAAGAAAAATGAAAAATGCTGAAGAAAGTCCACCCAAGCTCACCCTAGCAGCACACCGGCAAAGAAAGGTGTAAGAGACTTGTCGAGGGGAGAAGAAGATAAAAAGAAGAAAATATCAAGACAATGGCTGCAACGGCAAACGGCAATGGGCCGTCTCCTGTCATTTCAGGTAGGCTGTAGGTTGTTACTTTCGGCCACTTCCGGGGATCCCTGGTCCGTATTCACTTGGTCCCCCCGAGTCTCCGTTGGCAGACGAGGAGACCATCAGAGATTCTCTGGGGAGAAAGGCGCAGAGAAAGTAAATAGAAATTGCGACTTGAGAGAACGACGCATTGAGAGAGCTCGAGACACCTCCATTATTGACACTCTGGATTGACATTCAAGCTCAGCTGATTATGATTCGCCGGATCCTCGTAAATCGAGGGCAGTTCCCAAATGTCGAGGCTTTGTTCTAAAGGCGAAGAGAGGGAGCAAGAGTCAAGTGGTGGTCGCGCTTCGGGCAAGGGGTTGGCATGGAAGGCGCAACGATTGGCCTGGACCAACGGAAGGCGCCTGTTTGTGATCAAGTATCGGCAGGTGCCGTGGCAGCATCCAGTACGTAGTACGTCCATTTCACGATACATGTTGTGTACGGGGGTCTCGAGCTTACACTCACCGGAAACAAAATTTTAGCAAGTTTTCCCAATGCGGTCAATGCACCCACCCCACCCAACCAGCAATTCCCACCCCACATGCAAATGTATTCAATTAGCAAAAAGACTTTCTTCGCATATAGGTCTGTACTAACTAGTGCAATACTATACTAAAACACCTAAAAGTACTATCGCTAGATAGCTCTTAAAAAGCTCTATTTACCTATACTAGGTATACTTATATATAGATTTATATAGTAGTACTATATAAGGTATTAGGAAAGACTTTCTTTATAAATAAGC
>MU853405.1:0-32440 GCA_033297235.1 Trichocladium antarcticum
TTTTTGCTAATTGAATACATTTGTATGTGGGGTGGGAATTGCTGGTTGGGTGGGGTGGGTGCATTGACCGCATTGGGAAAACTTGCTAAAATTTTGTTTCCGGTGAGTGTAAGCTCGAGACCCCCGTAGTTGAGGTTGGCTAAAAAACTGGGCAGGCTCGACAGGGCAAGGACAGAGTACCACTGCATCCCGCGCCCCCAAGCTTTTCCATAGCAGCATTTTTTTCAAGCCTCGTCGCGGTTGTCCAATTGCCTTCATTCAGTCCCCGACTGTCCCCGAATTTTTCACATTCATCATCAACCTGCGACGTCCGAAATCATCGTCAATTGCGCGTGGCCCGCTTTCGGAGACCGTGTCTTACAGTAAGTGTGGACCCTTTCTCGTCGCATTGCCCACGTCGCCCATTGCCGCGGGTAGAAAGGGCAAGCTCTTCTCGGGATTCTCCTTTTCGGGCCGCCCAAGATTCCCAAATCCACAATACCAGAGCTCCCATCGGTAACACGTGCGTGTTAGGTTGCTTGTCCAGGCCGATTCATTCACCACCTATTTCTTTTGCCTCGTGCAACTTGAAACTCGCAGACCGTCACGCCACGCCACAGTCCGGAAAGTCTTCGACAGGCGCCGCCCGTTCCGTCGCTGCATCTAAACTGTCTACCCGTTACATCGCTCCCGTTGGCCGAGTTCATCTTTCCGTTCAGGCCCGCGTGATCGCGCCACCCACCCCGCGCCGACACCACCCTTTCGGTCGCGAAGAAGCGCCCCCTTCCCTTGGTCAGGGCCCGTTTGTCCCAGCATCCGCCTAGTCATGTCCGCCGCCGTCGCATCCCCGGCTTCCCAGCCGCCTCCCGAGCTGGAGAAGAAGCCCATCAAGTTCTCCAACTTGCTGCTGGGCGCCGGGCTCAACCTCTTTGAGGCCACCACCCTCGGTCAGCCCCTGGAGGTCACCAAGACCACCATGGCGGCTCACCGCGGGGACGGCTTCGCATCGGCTCTTGGCCGCATCTGGAACCGCGGTGGTGTCTTCGGATGTAGGTCACATCGCTCCGGTGCGCCTTGTAGGACGGGTTGCTGATCTCGCTCTCTTTCACGTGCAGTCTACCAGGGTCTCATTCCTTGGGCCTGGATCGAGGCGTCGACCAAGGGCGCCGTGCTGCTCTTCGTCGCGTCCGAGGCCGAATACTATGCCCGCGCCGCCGGCGCCGGCGAGTTTGGCGGCGGTATCTTTGGCGGCGTGACGGGTGGTGTTGCCCAAGCGTACGCGACCATGGGCTTCTGCACCTGCATGAAGACGGTCGAGATCACCAAGCACAAGGTGGCCGCGGCGGGCCAGAAGGTGCCCGGCACCTGGGCCACCTTCATGGACATCTACAGGCGCGAGGGCATCCGCGGCATCAACAAGGGTGTCAACGCGGTCGCCATCCGCCAGATGACCAACTGGGGCTCTCGCTTCGGTCTGAGCCGGCTCGCCGAGCAGGGCATCCGCGATCTCAGGGGCAAGAAGCAGGGCGAGAAGCTGAACGCGTTTGAGAAGATCATGGCCTCCGCGATCGGTGGTGGTCTCTCGGCCTGGAACCAGCCGATCGAGGTCATCCGCGTCGAGATGCAGAGCAAGAAGGACGACCCCAACCGCCCCAAGAAGATGACGGTCGGCAACACGTTCAAGTACATCTACCAGTCCAACGGCGTCAAGGGTCTGTACCGTGGCGTTGTGCCCCGCATCGGCCTCGGCGTGTGGCAGACGGTGTGCATGGTTGCCATGGGTGATATGTATGTCTTGGACTCTTTCCCTCTAGCTTCTCGAGACATGACGCTAACTTGCTTGCTCAGGGCGAAATCCTACGTCGAGAAGCTGACTGGCGAATCGGCCGAGGCGAAGCATTAAGCCGCGGCGTTAGGGGCGTGAGGGCGTGGAAGGACACTAGAGTCGGTCGTCATGTTTGGGGCCTTGCAGTCTCTTGCTACCGGCGGTTTTTTTTATGGCCAGATGGATGATTCCCTGCCGAACTTCTATCTATGACGGGCGGTGTGCTCCATAGTTTTTATAGTGTTACTGCAAGCACTGTGTTGTTAATCACGGGTCAATATAGAGCTTTCTTTTCTTGCCACTTGACGATATGGCCGCGGCGTGGCTCCCGGCGTCTGTTTTCCTTGCTGTGATATCGGATGCGATACGGTGCCTGCTGTCGGGAGCAAGTAGGTACATAGTTGCCATCCGTGATGCTATCCGAACGAACCCCGTCATACTGCAATGGATCGCACAGGGACCTTGATGCTGCCCAGCCAGACACCATCGCCGGGTTCTGTTCATGACTCCCTGCCTCGCTGCCCCTCCTCGGCTGGGAGTTAGACCCGTCTTTTTCTACCTGCTCTTCTTCACCTTCTGGAAATTGGCTGTCGAGCATCAGCATCATCATGCAGTCCATTGCCTTGTGGGTCATCAAGACTCTGTAGGCCGCGGTCCAGCCGCCGTGTTTGTTTGTACCGTGGGGGGGAGGTTTTGTTGTCGTGGTTGGGGTGGGATGCTGTGTTCTTCTGCGTCGGACCGGTTCTGCTTCTTGACCTGGGGTTGACTTGGACTGTGATGTTCTTGCGGGGGGGGGCGGCGGGATGTATGCTGAGTGTGTGAACAACGTGCCTGTTGGTTGCGTGTTGGCGGCGCCATTGCAGCGGCTGGGCCGGTCGTTTGTTGTCACTTCCAAACCAAGTGTCGTCAGGTCTTGCGTCGACATGGCAGCTTTCAGGGTGTGGCGGGAATGTGTCTGTTGGCGACGGAGTAGTGGGCCGGGGTTTGCTCTCGGCTGGCTCTTGACCAGCCCCTTACAGGCGAAGTCATTTCGCAGCCCGAGGGATGTTGGGCGGAGAATGGGATGGATCATGTCATCAAAGCATGCCCAGGGCGATAGAGTCTGGTGATATTAGTATATCGTTCATGGGACGTGGGCAGACAGACCATGGTTCTCGGGGTTTGGCACTCTCTCCATATCCGCTTGTCCAATCTCTCTGCTGCTGGAAAGAGGCAGTATATTATCGACCGAAAGGCTGTCCTCCCCCGCGGAAGAACTGGAATTGAAGTGTGTTTGGGGAAGAAGTTGAATGGGAGCTTGATGAGTTTCAGGCTGGGTTCATCTTGCGGACGTCCACGGTAGATGACCGGAGAAAGCACTGGCTTCCATGGGATTGGAGTAACCGCTCTCTAGTCCAGGCATTGGGCGAGCAAGAACTGGTAATCGGGAGGCGATTAGAAAGGGGGGGGTGGTCTCCGTCATGAAGTTGAGTAGGATGGGCGCGGAAGCAGAAGGGTTGGGAGTTTTGGGACTGGAACTTCAACTCGTTTCCTTTCATTCTTACTCGTCACAAACGCACGCTGTCTCTCAAGTCGAGCCACAACCAAAGACAAGCAATGCTACAAAGCCCGCGTCGTCGACCGTTGTTTCTTAAAAAAAATACCATCTTCTTCCTTCTATCCCCGGTCCGTTGTACCGGTTCCCCTTTCTACCAAGACAAATACGCTTCGCAAGTCATCGCGACATGCGCGTATTACAAGGACCGTTGCTTCCATTCGAAGGGGCTGGCTCTTGATTATCGGTGAGCTAGGGCCTCGAGCCAAGGTCTGGTGCCAGCCGCTCGGTCGGGAAGTTCAGAGGGTTATGCACGACCGACTCGGACGACCAACGTTAAGCACCACCATCGTCGATTTTGGTGCAGCCCCAAATTACATCCAATGACATGCCATGTCCGTGATATCGAGATTAGGGGGGCCACAGTAGTGCAGTGCACGAGCGGACTGTTGGCGACGTATGCTGGCAACGTCAGCAGCTTCTCTGCTTGCATCATCGAGCAACGCAATGGCACCCAGCAGAACAACAAGCGACACCGCCGGTCCAGGCCGAGGCCGCCGGTCTCATTCGTCTCGCCCGGCAGAAAGCCACCAAGCCATGGCATGGACCCTGGCGGGCAATGGGAAACAGGACCGGACCAGAGCGCAACAAGCCCTCGGAGATCTGAGGAACGTGGTGAAAAAAAGGGGGTTCCATTGGCCTGGCAGCCCGACTCGGGTCTACATGTCCACCCGCAGCGGCGGAGAGAGGGTTCCACGATTTGCTTCCACGAATCCACCAACCGGGCCGTCGATTGGAGCCTCCGCCAAAAGAAAAAAAAGAAGAAAAAAAAACCCACAAGCAAGGAATGCGACAGTTGCAATCCCGCGCGCAGTATTGTACGAGTATGTACGAAGCGTCCATCGAAGCCTATCGAAATGACGACCGACCGGCCGGCCGTATTCACGACACATGGTGGGAACACGGCACCTCCCACACCGCCCCGCGCGCGGACGGTGAGACGGTGAGTGAGAGATGGGAAGGTGTGGGGGGTTGGGACTTGGGAGGGGAGATACGGATACAGGTTCCAATCCCGAACTCCGCCCGATGGGACTGGATCTGACGTTAAAAGGCTCGGCATGTCGGGTGGCGAGCCCCCAGAAAGCGGGGGCCCGGCACGCGACACCTCCGATGGTTGGCATCAGGCAGAAGACCTCAACTGCGCTCATCAATCAATCTTCAATAGTTTGGTGTGTGCACCTGTTGACAATGCGCGCAAAGAGCCCTCCCTCCCTGCATGCTGATTTGGGCTGGGACGACGCCCAGGCAAGAGACTAATAACCTACTGACTGCACCCGAAGACTTCCCCAGACTCCGTCCGTCCTTAAACCCCTCACCAGTTGCGGATAATAAAAACCCTCATCGGTCGGGGGTATGAACCCATGCCCCGCGGCGGGGGAGGGGCGTTTCGTTCGGCATGGTCCGAGAGATCGATTGTCTCTGGTTGCTGGAAGACGATTGTGCCAAGATACATGTAGTTGCGATGGTGATGCGTGTGACGTTGCGCGATGCCGGCAACCGCTGGGACTGCAACCCCAGCGACGACGAGCATGCCCACCTGCCTGTTGGTGTCGTTCCAGCGTCTTGGCTGCCCGGCCAAGCTGGTGGGAGGTTGGGACAATTATACCGCAGCAACACCTGCCGTACCTGGGGGTCGTCTTCATCCTGCGCGTATCCTCGAGGCACAGCCGCATGCATGCCCGCATGCCTGCTTGCCGTTGTCCTTGTTCAACCACACCCCAGCTCACCCAGCCTTCTTATCACCGGTACAGATGTACAAATTACAAGTAGTATGCTGCCTGTGTTATGCCCCGAAAGTTGGGGGTGGGGTATGATAGACGTCCCTAAGATGCCAAGCCATAATTATCCAGCAGCACAACCTTCGATGCCGCCGAGCCGTGAACCCTGTATGCACTGGAAAGCCGGAGAGGTCTAGACTGCTGCGCGTGTCTGCGTAACTAGCGATGTCGAGCGGAAAATGATTGACGGCCAAGTCAATGTCAGACCACCTCAGGTCTCGTGATATAGGGCATGATAGCAACGACCCGACCCCGTACCCGTCCCTGTCGGCGCTGTCACGTCAGCCCCGTCCTCTGGGAGCGGCTGCACTTGGGCCGCGCGAACCGGGGGCCGACGGACAAGCGCGAACAGCGGAGCCGGCCTCCGTCAGCTAACTCGTCGAAATCCCGCGCAACATCCAAGACAGGCTGCGGGCGGATGGAGAACGGGAGGAGACCGACGGAACGCGTACCTGCATACGTTTCGGTACGCGGATGGGGATGCAGCGTTTGGATGGAGCGGCCGATGGGCGAATGAGACGAAGCCCCGTTGCGTGACAGCCGCCTCCATCTTGGGCGGCCGGCCCGCGATGGGGGAGAGAGAAGCGGAGGGAAGGGAAGGAAAACAAAACAAACCAGATCCCGGCCCCACCCCCATGCATGCGCCTTGGAGCGGGGATCCATCGAGGGCTCTCCGTTCGATCCCGCTTTCCTCTTTTCCCTCGCCGGCGACTGGCTGCTCGTCAGCTTCGCACCCGGTTGGTTCCATCCCCCATCGCCCATCGTGCGCGAGGCTAAAACGAGCCTGGCTGGCCAGTGGTACTGCACCCCACGCGCAACCAAACGGAATGCGGGCGAGCGCCTTTTCTATTCCCTTCTCCCGTCCCGTTGATGTTTCGTTTCGCTCTTGGGTCCTGCGTGCTGGCACGCCGGGCAGGATGAGGGGAATGCGGGGAAGCAGGCATTGTGGCCTGGGCGTTCTTGGCTCAGGCTTGTCGAATTGGCGAATTGGCGATTTGGCGATTTTAGCCCATTCCTAAACCTTCCGCCCACTAGCGAGCTTGCGATAGGAGGGGGATTCCGGTTTTACTAATAAACGATAACCCGCGCGCTGAAGTCGCGCGTCTAGGTGGTCAAAAAACAAGTGGTAATGTCCGAGCATGTCCGCAAGGCGGGCCCCGAGGCTCCTGTGGGAAATTGAAAATTGAAACTACTCGTTGCTGGCAGCAGCTGCCCAAGGGAACTGGCCGGCACCAACATCTTGAATCTGCAGGTAGGCAGGCAGGCAGGGTCCAGCGGGTACCCACGGGGTTCCACCGCACGTGGAGAGCGATTTATTTTTTATGCTGCACCCTCGGATCCACACTGCGTCCGAGGTGGAACCCACCAGGCTCGTCTGCAACCCATCCTTGGCATGGGTTTGCAAACCACCGTGTCGCCATTGTCAGCGCGCACGCCGAGATCCGATCACATTTCCAGCCATCCCCGAGCGAACCATGACGGAATGACGTGCCCTGATTTCGCCTCTGTTGTGATCTGTGCATTCTGCCGCCCGGAACCGCCGACGACGGTTGCCACTGCCGTCGACCGGACGAGCTGGCGAGCAGGCGAGCAGGGCGGCAAACTCTTCCCCACGCCGCACACGGGATCGGCGGGGGTTCTCGGCGTCTCTCACGCTGGCACCGAGAGCCGGCGCTCCGTTCCCATGCTGCCACTAGTCGTTACCGAACATTTGCTCAGGCGGGAGTTGGTGGCTTTTATTTTTGTTTCTGCCCGGTCTCGCCTATGGAGTTCACAATTGCCCAAATGCCGTTCGAAACGGATTCTAGAATTTCTTCCCTGACCGCCTTTTGCGGGATAACGTTTCGCGCGTCGTGATTTTACGATCCAGAAGCCTGAGGATCGGGGGGCCTCCGTTTCCTCGTGATCAAGCATCAACTAATCCATGGCGGCAATATCGCGCGGGCATCGTTGCTTTGCAGCTGTGATGAAGATCAAAACTGACCCCCTTCTCTAGAGTCAATCAGCTTCTCTGACAAAAACCCATTTTCCTGCGTTGTGTTCGGATCACAATCTCATTCAAGGTGCCAAGATGGCTGGTTGCGCGCCCGTCATCTGTATAAGTCTGGGCGTTGTCGCACCCAAGAGGGTGCAGAGGTCTGGGTGAACATCCATAGCCTGAACCGGCATGCCAGGGCGGGCCAACTCGCGAATCTCTCCCTTGCCGTCATTATAATTCCCTCGTTGATAGGGCGCGCATCGTTTGCGCCCGGCTTGTTGTATTCCAAAAGTTTGCATGTTGGCGCAGGGAGCCCACGACTCGGGAATGCAGCCACACCCGGCCGGCAGACACCGATCACCCTGCGGTTCTTGGCGCCGAGCGATTCATTCGTGGTTTTGGAGGGGCAAGGCTGGCTCCGGCTGGGCAACTCCCGTGCGGCTAGTTGGACGACTACCTTGTAGTTGTGGCTGCCGAAAATGACGCAAAATCATTCGCGATTCCGCATTAATTTGAAGATGAATGGGCGCAATGCCACAAGACGAGTTCCCTGAGCTGAGAAAAAAGAGAAACAAATCACTGATAAGCTTCGGGAAGGGTCGGCCAGAAGGTTCGAAGTCTCCATCGGTGTACGCTGTTGTGCACGGTTGAGAAGGAGCTGGGTGTTTGGGGGGGGGGGGAATGACGTAGTGGATGGGGGGGGGGGGGGGGGAATGACGTAGTGGATGGGGTGCCTCTCCTCGGCACTTCCGCTTCGGCCGATCCTGCCCCTGTATGTATGTATGTCTGCCTCGAACATCCTTCAAAACTGCCCCGTGCTGCCTGAGTCCAACGATTCCAGGACTTCCTAGGTGGACCCCAAACCGCGTGGAATCGCTATTGCATTCCAATGCATTATCGTCTTTCTGTTTGTGACGGGAAGCATGTCTGCAGAGGCAGTGTCAAGCTGGCTCAACGAGCTATCAGTCCGGAACCTGAGGGGACGTCGTTCGGGTAGGCACCATGCATCAATTGAACGAAAGAAAGAAATGGCTCGTCGCCCCATCATCCCGTGGGTTAGTGAGCCTCCGGCTCCACACGTATCAGTCAGACTCGCGGAGACCCTTTCCCACGCCGCACCAACCGTGCCGCGAAGGACGAGACGCGGGCGAGAGCGAGGCTCATTTGTCGGCCGTGCTCCAACCTTGGTACGATACCATGGTAACCAAGCTTTGTTTCACCGACCATCGCTGCTGTTTCTGGTATGGACGGCTTCAGCCGCCGCCAGTAAGAAGATTGTTGCAGTCAGCGTTTTAACTAGCGGCACCAGTTCGTCGACATGGATAACCCCGGGTTGAGGTCATGACGGACTACGGATACTCCGTACCAAACGCTCGCTCAAAGCTTGACTATTTTTGTGTCTGTGCGTTTTCAGTTGGCGCCAAGGAAGAACTTGCCGCCTGCTGAACGGCGAAATATCGTGGGCACCGTCCCGTAAGGCCGTGACTGTGCCATTTCGCGACCCGATGCAGACCGATTGGGGTACGCAGCGAGGGAATTATTATAGCTCCTGGGCGTTGACGGGAGAGACATGGCCAAACACACACATCGCCCGGCGCCCGGCATCACGTCAATTATTTTGCGCGCTGTACGACGGTTGCTGCGTCGCAGCTTGGGTCGGCGAAGCGCGGGTTTAGTTGCAAGCTTGACGAACCGCGGAGGCACAGCCAGAAAATCCCGCAGACTGGGTTCATCAGCAGCCTGTACATCCGTCAAGAGCGACAGCGAGGTACCGGGCCCAACCAGATTTGCACCGGCTTTGTTGCTTGGCGAAGTATAAAGTGGAGCGCTAGTACTTGTTCGCTCTGCACGGTTCAGGTAGCTCACCCATGATTGCGACCCGCAGCCGGGTGGCCCACCTTTTATTTTTCGACTGCCAGGGATGCTAAACCTGCCCCAATGCTTTGGGGGCTCGGGGGTCATCTCATCACGTCGATTTTCCGGCAACGGACAGTGTCAATTGGAAACGGAGAACTGCCCGAATTGCGGCCGACGCAGGGATACCGCTGCGAAAACCAGTTCTGACAGACAGTCTGATCCCAGACACGCACTGTGTCCGCACGTGGAGGCTGGAGATGCTCGACTCGCATCGGCAGCTCCTTTGCCTTCCCCCATTGCCCGCGCTGCAGAGCCAGGTCCACTCTTCTCCAGAGACCGACCCTGTAAGGCAAGCAGGGTTGCTTGGATGTATTGCATACAGTCCCGTGCTGTGCCCATAGCAGCAAAGGATAAGGTAGCTTGGAGTTGGCAAGGAAGGCCCATTGACGGGATTGATTAGACTTTTGCGAGTGGTTGCTGGTCGCTCGGGTAGCGCGAAAGCTGTGAAAGGTTGAAATACTTCGGCCGCCCGCTCCCTCCCCTCCCAAATCTTTCCTTTCCTCTTGCTCTACGCACGAAGGCCCTTTTAAAACTCCCTTCGACGTGAGGTCTCGGTTTTCTCCTCGAGTCCATCTCCTCTCATCCATTTCCCTGCGGCCGTCCCACGCCCGCATTCCTCAAATCTTCGCACCTATTAAAAGGTGGTCATCCAAAACAAACACCTCCGCGTGTCCCGACACCTAGCTGGTTCTCGCTCGGAACACCACCCTAAAACCTCACCGAGGCATACATTTAATTCGCGCGCCAACGCGTGCCCGACCCGCAACCCACTTTGATCACCCCTATTAATACTTGAGAGCGCGCCGATTCCAAGCGGCCCATCTACGTCGACCACCGGAGCCCCGCGCAGAGCTTATCTGCCGCAACCCCCGCGATGGCCGAACACTCGACCGTCGGCGCCCCCGCGCTGTCGACCAACATTGAGAGCGGAAAGTTTGATGAGAAGGAGGCTCATCATGTCCCCGCTACCAAGCGGCCGATTGAGGATGAGGAGGAGGATGAGGACATGGACGCCCTCATCGAGGACCTGGAGAGCAACGACGGTCATGGCGAGGTAAGCTATTCCCCGCCTTTGGGGTTTTTTTTTTTTTTTTCTTTTTTTTTTCCAACGCGGCGGGCTTCGCATTCCAATTGCCATCATTGCCATTCCGATCAGAGCGAGCGCGCGAAAAGCCGTGATTGCTAGCTCGCTCTAGCTGCCTTCGCGCAATCCCGCATTCGCCACTGTCGTCATCGCAACAGACTTGTTAGCGACACCTAATGCTAATTAATTGGATGTCCAGGACGAGGAAGAGGAGGAGGTCGCAGTTGGCGGCGGGCGTGTCATCCCCGAGGACATGCTCCAGACCGATACCCGTGTCGGTCTCACATCCGAGGAGGTCATCCAGCGTCGCCGCAAGTATGGTCTCAACCAGATGAAGTACGTCCTGTCCATATTGCTCAATTGGACCAAGCGGCTGCTAATGCGCGATGCAGGGAGGAGAAGGAGAACCTCATCCTCAAGTTCCTCGGTTTCTTCATTGGCCCTATCCAGTTCGTCATGGAGGTACGTCAGAATTCTTTCCGACAGGGCCCTGTCCTGGCACAGCAGCCCTGAAACGAAACATTTCCCCACTTCCGGCCTTGACTTTATGCTGACCAGTTAACCAGGCCGCTGCCGTCTGTATGTATACCCTGACTCGTTCAATGTTTCCCCGCACGCCGCCCCTCGGCCGCATCTCGGCGGGCCGTATTGCTTCGTCGCACGCGGCCGGCACGCGGCCGAGGCTGCTGGTGATGGGATGCCGGGCGCATCGAGCGTTCAGCCAATCGACGTCGAGGGTAATGGGGTGCTAACAACTTGCTTCTAGTGGCTGCTGGTCTTGAGGATTGGGTTGATTTCGGTGTCATCTGCGCTCTGCTCCTTCTCAACGCTGTCGTTGGCTTCGTCCAGGAATTCCAGGCTGGTTCTATCGTCGAGGAACTGAAGAAGTGAGTCTCGTCATCGGCGCCAGGTGGATGGCCTTGACTAACCCCATCTCTCCAGGACCCTCGCGCTCAAGGCTGTTGTCCTTCGTGACGGTACTCTCAAGGAGATCGAGGCCCCTGAGGTCGTTCCCGGTGATATCCTGCAGGTTGAGGAGGGCACCATCATTCCCGCCGATGGCCGTATCGTCACCGATGATGCCTTCCTCCAGGTTGATCAGTCTGCCATCACCGGCGAGTCGCTCGCCGTTGACAAGCACAAGGGCGACTCTTGCTACGCTTCGTCGGCCGTCAAGCGTGGTGAGGCCTTCGTCGTCATCACTGCCACTGGTGACAACACCTTCGTCGGTCGCGCCGCTGCTCTCGTGAACGCCGCCGGCGCTGGCTCCGGTCACTTCACCGAGGTTCTCAACGGCATTGGTACCATTCTGCTCGTCCTCGTCATCCTGACCAACTTGGTCGTCTGGGTTTCCAGCTTCTACCGGTCCAACGGCATCGTCACGATTCTCGAGTTCACTCTCGCCATCACCATCGTCGGTGTTCCCGTCGGTCTCCCCGCTGTCGTCACCACCACCATGGCTGTCGGTGCCGCCTACCTCGCCAAGAAGAAGGCCATCGTCCAGAAACTCTCCGCCATCGAGTCTCTGGCTGGTGTCGAGATTCTCTGCTCCGACAAGACCGGTACCCTGACCAAGAACAAGCTTTCTCTCGCTGAGCCCTACACCGTTGCCGGCGTTGACCCCGAGGACCTCATGTTGACTGCCTGCCTGGCTGCGTCGCGCAAGAAGAAGGGCATGGATGCCATCGACAAGGCTTTCCTCAAGAGCTTGAAGTTCTACCCCCGTGCCAAGAGCGTCCTCGCCAAGTACAAGGTCATCGACTTCCACCCCTTCGACCCCGTCTCCAAGAAGGTCCAGGCCGTCGTCGAGTCTCCCCAGGGCGAGCGCATCATCTGCGTCAAGGGTGCCCCTCTGTTCGTGCTCAAGACTGTCGAGGAGGACCACCCGATCCCCGAGGAGGTCGACCAGGCCTACAAGAACAAGGTTGCCGAGTTCGCCACCCGTGGTTTCCGTTCGCTCGGTGTTGCTCGCAAGCGTGGTGAGGGCTCCTGGGAGATCCTCGGCATCATGCCCTGCTCCGACCCCCCTCGTCATGACACTGCCCGCACCATCAACGAAGCCAAGTCCCTCGGTCTGTCCATCAAGATGCTTACCGGTGATGCCGTCGGCATCGCTCGTGAGACTTCTCGCCAGCTTGGTCTCGGCACCAACGTCTACAATGCCGAACGTCTTGGTCTCGGTGGCGGCGGCGACATGCCCGGCTCCGAGGTTTACGATTTCGTCGAGGCTGCCGATGGTTTCGCCGAGGTCTTCCCCCAGCACAAGTACAACGTCGTCGAGATCCTGCAGCAGCGTGGCTACCTCGTTGCCATGACGGGTGACGGTGTCAACGATGCTCCCTCGCTCAAGAAGGCGGATACCGGTATCGCCGTCGAGGGTTCCTCGGACGCTGCCCGCTCTGCTGCCGATATTGTCTTCCTTGCTCCCGGTCTCGGCGCCATCATTGATGCCCTCAAGACCTCGCGCCAGATTTTCCACCGCATGTACGCCTATGTCGTCTACCGTATCGCTCTGTCGATCCATCTCGAGATTTACCTTGGCCTCTGGATTGCCATCCTGAACCGCAGCTTGAACATTGAGCTCGTTGTCTTCATCGCCATTTTCGCCGATGTCGCCACGCTGGCCATCGCCTACGACAACGCCCCCTACAGCAAGACACCCGTCAAGTGGAACCTGCCCAAGCTCTGGGGTATGTCGATTCTCCTCGGCATTGTCCTCGCTATCGGCACCTGGATCACGGTCACGACCATGTATGCGCACGGTCCCGACGGCGGCATCGTCCAGAACTTCGGTAACATGGACGAGGTCGTGTTCCTCCAGATCACGCTCACTGAGAACTGGCTCATCTTCATCACTCGGTAAGTTGTCTTGCATGGTTGCGCATTTACTCGCAGTCACGGCCGGATGCTAATGTTTCTGTGCTCTTAGTGCCAACGGTCCCTTCTGGTCTTCGCTCCCCTCGTGGCAGCTGGCTGGCGCCGTCTTCATTGTCGACGTCATCGCCACTCTGTTCTGTATCTTCGGTTGGTTCGAGCACCAGGAGCAGACCTCGATCGTCGCCGTCGTCCGTATCTGGGTCTTCTCGTTCGGCATCTTCTGCATCATGGGCGGTCTCTACTACGTCCTGCAGGACAGCGTCGGCTTCGACAACCTGATGCACGGCAAGTCGCCCAAGAAGAACCAGAAGCAGCGGTCCCTGGAGGACTTTGTTGTGTCGCTCCAGCGCGTGTCGACCCAGCACGAGAAGTCGCAGTAAGCGGCTCCGGGCATGGAGGCACCAGGCATCGTATAACTAGACCACGCCGGTGGCGTGGTGGATGTCGTGGTTTAAACACAAAAACGGTTGCTCTAGATAGCAGCGACTCGACCGCGGGGAGGATAGATAGATATGAACGGTCGAGAGCGTGTTTGACAGGTAGTCATTTTCATCTTCTGACAGGTCTTGTATGGACTTACTATTAGGGGGCTAGATTAACCCCGATTTCCTTAGACAATCTAATAAAGAGTAAAATAATATATTTACTCCAACAGTGACTATGTCCCGTGATCATAGACTGGCCGCGATTGCGATCTGGTCATGGAAGAGCGTGGTGTCTGACTGTCCGGGTCTCGAGGTTGATGTTCATGTTTCGTGTTGGGAGTGCTCCTGAAACCCAAATCACTCTCAATCATGATAGCTCTAGCCAACATTTGGGGTCCGCGGAATCGGTACACCACCAGGATCTACCTGATTACATTACAACCGTCCCTTGCTTGTGTTGTTGCGAAAAGTCCAGTTTTTCTTACTGACAGTCTGACACTGACGACTGCCAGCTGTGCCAGCCGGTTGCCAGTTGTCTGCCAGATCGCCACCGATTTGAAGGTCGTCGTCCTTCACTGCATGCTAGCAGCCTATCTTCATTCTGATATTTGGTTCCATTGCTCTGAATTCTTAGGGTTGCATTTTTTTGGATCAGGGCCGATTCAAGTGTTTGGGCTGGGTTGGAAATTTGAACTCGGGTCGAAGAAAGCGCCGAGGGAAGTTGAGCCGAGCCTTCCACGGACCACAGCAGACCACAGCAGACCACGGCAACCGCGAGGGGGCTCAAGCTCAAGGGCTGACCTGCACTTTGGCCCCTTCTTCCTTCCCGGACATACAAATTAGGCATTGAGGCAGAATGGCCCTCGAAATACCCGGGTACTACTACGGTTTGTCAACCACCTCTCGCTGGTATTCTCCCGCTCTTTCATGTAGCTAATCAGTGGCTCGCCCGCCGTAGACCCCGACAGGCGGAAATACTTCCGCATCGAAAACAGCAAGACTGCGCCGAAAGAGGCGGCCTGGTCAGCAGCGAATGTGAAGCGCCGTGCGGAAGAGGAGAGCGAGGATGCTGCTAGAACGGCGCGCCTGCGCCGGCACGCGAGGAGGGTGCGCCCGGCACCGGTGAGGGCCGCGCCGTTGCTGGGGGGCCTCTTGGCGAGGGAGGCTGGCGAGGGAGGCGGTGTTTCTCCCGGAGGGGAGACGCTGGTCAGGGCGTGGGCGGGCGGCCTGAGGGCCAAGGGGATGCTCAGGCTCCAGCCGGAGAATATCACCGGCGGGACTGTGTCGTCGATGTGGATTGGGCCCAGTGACGAGCGGAGCGGGCTGGGCGTTGCGTACGGAATCGTCGATGGGATGTGCTTTGCCGGCTCCTATATCCCGCGGGATGGGGATGATGAGTGAGTATGGCCGGCGTTCTCGACGTGGGAGTTCAGGGCTGGATCGTGTGCTGACATTGACATGGTAGCATCAACTTCGGGTATGCTGCCGAACGGTGCCCTGGTCTCCGTCTTAGACCAGCACGCTACGCGCAATTCACTCCCCAGTTGATGGCCATCAACTTCCATGGCCCGTCTCGCAAGATGATTGTGGCCAACCGTGCTTATCCGCACTTCAACGTCTCCATCAGCTACTTCACCCCCGGCCACTCGAGCGCGGGCGACTCGGGCCCAGCTTGGGTGGTGGATGACGGTATGTGTCAAGACCTGTTTTTTTATACCCATCACTCCATCGACTCGCTCTCTCGCATGCAAAATCGGCTGCTGATCATTGCCCGTGATTCTTAAGACAACGATATTGTCCCATTCCATACCGTGCTCCGGGGTAGCAACAACACCTCGGTTCACGCCTGCCAGCCAGCCCCCACGGGCTCGCGACTGACTTGTGTATTCGGTACTACTGATGGTATCGCCCAATTGCAAGACGACCAGCCCACCTGGCTGACGCCGCCCGCACCGCCTAACCACCGCCGGAAACGAAAGCAAAATACCCGCGGCGGCCGTCATGCTGGCCACCTCAGCCAGCACCCCAACAGCGACATCCACCCCTGGCAGCAGGACGTCCTCTCCATCGATTTCCTCGCGCAGCACCCCGAGATTGTCCTCGCCGGCACCCGCTCAAGCCACGTGTGCCTCCTCGACCTGCGCATCTCCCCCCTCGACTGGCGGCCCAAATCCAACACCTTCGGCCACTTCAGCAGCGTAGCCCACATCAAGTCCGTCGGCCCCCACTCGGTGCTTGCGGCTGGCCCGCGGAACGCCATGAGTCTCTACGACATTCGCTTCTTGCAGCAACAACGCCCGCCGCGGCCGCCAGGCGGGGAGGGGACGACTACCACGGCTCCGGCTGCCGCCAATGGCTGGGGAAACGCCGCAACGCCGATCGTGGTATTTCCCGAATATCGCAACAAAGCGCATGTCGATATCGGACTGGATGTCCTGACGGAACCGGGGTACGGGTGCAGCGGGCTCGTGGCCGCGGCGCACGACGACGCCACGGTCGGGCTGTACTCGCTGCAGGACGGGGCGAGGATTGCCTCGCCGGCGGTGGATGGCATCAGGGCGCCGGGGGAGGTGAAGAGCATGATGTGGCAGACGCTGCCGGGGGACCGGCATCCTAGTCTGTTTGTTGGGGAGGGGCCGTGTATCAAGAAGTATTCGTTCTGGGCGTGATTGGAGTTTTTGGGGGGGGTTGATGGGGTTGATGGGATGGGTGTCTAGGACTAATGCGATCAGATCGACGACGCCAGTCGACCAGGACACAGCCTGGGACGACCAAGTAATTCATGGACTGTTTGTGATGAACTGCGTGGCAATATTGTATAGCCTATTCTTTCGATGTACTTCCCGAACGTGAACCCCCGCTTACCACACATACACTCTTCCCTGGAGCGTCATCTTCCTGGAGAATACTACCTTGGCAAGAGAGATAAGAGGGGCCCCCGAAATCGAGAAGAAACCCGTGTCTTGGACGACAGGCCATGTATTATATGTATATATTTTCATATCTCAGCAACCGTTGCGTGAGCAATCCAGTGTAATCAGCAGGCGACCAAGCCCACCTCAAACCCAAAACAGACCCAAATCACGAGCTCTGGCTCTTCAGATTGTACGTCCCCAACAGGCCAGGAAAGGTCCTGTGGAACGCGTCTCCCAGCGTCCAGTTCCTCAACATGCCCAGGTGCGCCTCGAAAACGGGATTGATCATGATCTCGTCGGTGGTCGGATTCTCCAGCAGGACATAGGCGTCGTCATACGGCCAGTTGAGGCAGATGGTCTCGGTGTAGGGGACAAAGAAGTCGTCAAACGCGAGGGCGCCGGGCGCGAACTCGCGCACGATCCTGTCGCGCATCTGGGGGAACGGCACAAAGTCGATCCACGCGGCGTGCGCCTTCTCCGCCTGCACGGGCACGGGGCGGAACCATGGCGGCAGGCGCTCGTGGTTTTCCCGCGTCGGCAGGACCTGCCACCGCATGTTGACGAACATGAGGTACAGGATGGCGACGCGCTCGGGCAGGCCCGATATGAGCGGGAAGCGCGCCAGGATGTCGGTGAAGACGCGCGACAGCGGGTGCGAGTAGGCGCTCACGGCCGGGTTGAGCAGCGACGAGACCGACGGGTAGCGCGGGCCGAGGATCTCGGTCTGCGAGAGGCCTTCGGCCGCGCGCTGCCGGCGCTCGGCGAGGAAGTCGAGCAGGAGCGTGTCGAGGGGGCAGGTTGGCGCCGAGTTCCGCGGGAGCGGCGCGGGAGCGGGCTGGTCGGTGGTGGGGGGGGCGGGCGCTGCGGGGAAGGTGGTCGAGGGAAAGATGGTGGGGATGCGGTGGGTGGAGGGTTGCGCTGTTGGGGAGGTGGCGGCGGTCCAGTCATGCTTCAGGCGCGCGTGTGTGTACTGGGGTGAGTCTTGCGCGCCATGGATGCCGCCTTGGATCCTGGCGACCCTTTGGTTTGGATCGACCAGGAAATCGAGTACCAACCTATCACGGCCCAAGTCCATGCCGTGGGTGAGACCATAGCGCTGCTGGTGGAGTAGTGCTTCCGAAGACGGCTGCGACTGCCCGTCCACGCTTGCCGAGGGACCGACGGGGGACAGACTATCCGCGCCCTGCCAGCGTCCGTGGTTGTCGATGGATACCGGAGAGGTGACGCTCGTCGGCGTCAGCTCGGACGGCAACGGCGCCGCACGCGGTTGTGATGGGGTATGGGCCTGGACGGGCGACGGCCCGGGCCGAGACTGGTCACCTGTCGATCCGTCTCAGCTCCCGAACCATGTTTGTTGGGGCAGGCAGGCACGTCGACGAGGACACACGGAGAGAGAAAGAAGGGGACGGGCGTACCGGCATGGGCGCCGGCAGGTTTTGCCAGGATCGGCTGGACCATGGCCATGATGGCGGCCATACACCGCCTTACACCGGCGAGCTCCGCCTCGACGGCCTCCTTCTGGCGCAGGACGGCCTGCAGCTCCTGGTAGGGCTGCCTGGATTTGAGCTCACGGATCTCCTGTTCATACTGCTCCGTTCGGAGACGGTGCCGCTCACGGATCGCACGCTGGGCCTCGCGGTCTATCAAGCCCGTCAGCACTACATGGATCTGATCCGCCGGATGGTAACCCCGGTCCCGGCGCGGCGCATCCGACTCGACTTACCGTTCGCCCGTTTCCGCGCAAGCTGATCCGGCGTCAGGTTGGCCACGCCGCGCGAGACGGGGCCGGCTCTGCGTTTCCGGGCGGCATGGGCGGCATGGGCGGCATCGATACTGTTTGGTGTGGTACTACGTGGGCGACCGCTTCCGTCTCCCGGCCCGGCTGCTTCCGATGGCGAGACGGCCGACTCGGCCTGGTGCCATGTCCGGTCCGCTGCCCCACCGGTGGCACTGCTGTAGCTGCGGCTGCGCTTCGGTCCGGACGGGATGGGGTTGCAGGCGGGTCGCGACCTCGCGTCGGCATCGATTGCATTCCCACTCCCATTCCCAGCTGCACCCAAGCCGGACGAGGCCATGGGTGGTGTGGCTGGATGGGTCCCCCCAAGTTGGGAGGCAGGCTGCTGCGTACCCCTTCGGCCCCCTTGTCGGTGGGCGAGTTTTTGCTGCGGTTTGGCGCGATACTGGCTTGGAATTGCCGAGAGCTGCTGCCTGAATGACGACTCAGTGGATGAAACCTAGCTCGCCAAGACGATGGAAGCGCGAGTCAGGTTGTGGGGCAGCTCGGCGGAAACGGGAACTGCGGACTGGAGGCCCACTTTGCTTTGTTTCGCGCGGAGAAAGAGCCAGGGAGCCAGGGTTCAAGTCCTGCAAACAAAGCCACGAGTCTGGCAGGTACAATGGTGAATGGGTCAGGAAGAAACAAGCGGGGGCCGTTCAAGGCAGTGGCGAGACATTCATAACCTTCCCATTCACAGTACCACGACTCCCTACCTGCCTAGGTACACATGTATGTACTTGCAATTCTGGCACAATTAGAACACTTCTATCAAGGAACTTCAGCAGTGACAAGATGGTGGACAGCACAAGAATAAATAGTCCCACAACGAATCTATGCCCTCCTGCTACACAACGTGGTTATCATACCCCCCCCCCTCTTCCCCTCTCCTCGCCCAGCAGCGCGGATACCCCGCTCCTCAATCCGCCGACGCCCGCGCCAGCGCCTCGTGCAGGTGCGGCGGCAGGCGGTAGCGCAGCTGGCTGGTGTAGGCCGTCAGGTCGATGCTCATCTGCTTGAGCTCGTCGATCAGGAGGCGGGCCGTCGACTGGTTGCCGTTGAACTGGCCGATCATGAGGCGCTCGCGCTGCTGGGTGCAGCAGATGACGGTCCACATGAGCAGGTTGGGCACGTTGATGGCCACGGGCTGCGACAGGCTCGAGAAGCGCGCCGCGTACGCGCGGATCTTGCTCGGGTCGCCGCGCGCCTTGAGGGGGAGGATCTCGAGCGCCTCGATTTTCTGGAAGCGTTCCGTGGTCAGCGATTGTATGCAACTGGCAGTTGTTGTTGACAGGGCGGGAAACTCACATCCAGACACTGCGGCCACTGGCCCGCCTCGACCAGGCCCTTGATGTCGCTCATCTGCAGCAGCACCGTGCACGCCACCCTGTTCGGGTCCCGGATCTTGTGCCAGAACATGTGGTCTCGCTCGTACATGCTCATCATGGTCCGCGCCAGCTCCACGGGGTCGTCAATGGCCGCCAGGCTCAGGCTGCTGCCGGGCTGCGCCTCGGCCTTGTTGCCGCCCTCGACCCGCGGCTTCACGGGCACAAGGCGCATGGGATCCTCGCCGATTTCGAGCGAGATGGCCTCGCTCAGAGCCCGGCTCACGATCGACACCACCGTGTCGTAGTCCTCGGCCAGATGGTACAGCAGCACCGCATCCGTGGTGCGGCCGTTGTCGTCGGCGAAGTTGGCCGCCTGCAGCGTGATGGTCCGGATGAAGTCGTCCTCCTGGCCCAGCGCAATCAACGAGCCGCGCTCCTCAATGGCGCCCTGGATGCGCTGGCCGTCGGGCTTGATGTCGCCGATCAGGCGGCTGAACTCGCGCGACTCGAGCACCAGCTCGCGCAGCGCCTCGTGGCAGAGCGCCGCCTGCTGCGGGCCGCCCGACTCGTCCGCGTTCAGGCAGATGAGCACCAGGTAGTCCACCGCCGCCGCCGCGTCGGCAGCCCGGAAGTCGCGCGTGTAGTACCCGAGCATGCGCCCAAAGTTGATCTGCGGCATGCTCCGTGTGTTGTGCGACAGCAGCTCGTTGGCCGCCGACTGCGCGTCCGCCGGCCGCAGCAGGCCGTAGTACGTGAGCGCGATGGCGAAGTGGACCGCGTCGACGTAGGAGAAGGGGTACAGGTACGCGACGGCCTGCTCAAACATGCCCGAGAGCACCTGCAGGTAGAAAAACATGCCGAAGCTACCGTTAGTGTCTTCGGCCGGGGTCTTGGGGAAGTGCTTGAGGCCGATCTCGCGAATGCTCGCCTGCAGCTCGACGAGGCCGTACGACTCGCCCGCCAGCTCCAGCGACCGATCCGTCTCCCGGGCCAGGTTGAACTGGAGCCAGATCCAGTCGTTGACATCGGTCTGGAGCCCTTCCAGACTCCGGTTGCTCAGGTCGCAGCGGCCGATGATCTTGTAGCAGGCCATGCGGAAGGGGTCGATGGAGCCCTCCGGCGCGTTGCGAATCCGTTGGTTGTACTCGCTCAGGCACCGGTCCTGCATCTGCCTCTTGAGCCGACGCTCTTCGCTCGCGGCGTAGCTGTTGATGTAGCCCGAGAACGTGCGGTCGATGCTGCGGAAGTGGTTCTGGTTGTTGTTGACATACTGCGCAGCCTCGTTCACGTGGCCCCCACGCAGCAGGAAAAAGACGATGGCCCAGATGTACTCGCCATTGGCGGATTGGAGGTCGACATTATCAGGGACCAGCGTCTTGCGCGCGACACGGAGCCGGATGTACGCCTTGGCCTTGGAGACCACATCGGGCAGGCCTCCCAGGTTTGCGTCCTGCGGGTACTTGGCGATGAGGGCGTTGGCCTCATCCCAGAACTGCTTTTCCAAGAACGAGTTGGCGCCCTTCAAGATTTGCTTCCGCATCGCGACCGCGTTCGGAGACTGGGGGTTGGGGTCCAGATACAGCTTGGCAAACTGCCGTTCCCGAGGCGCCTGCTCGTTGTCGGGGTTCTCCCCAACGATCTCCATCATCCCCTTGTAAGCCTCGACAATATGCGGCCCGTGGCGGTCGCCCGACTTGGACTCGAGATCCGCCAAGTCGCGGCTGATGTAGACCGGCTGCCCGCGCTGCCGGGCGTCGTTGAACTCGTGGATCTTCTCCGCCAGCTTGCCCTGCTTCTCGCGCAAGAACCGGTCATCCATCGACGCCGCCCCATCCAGCGATCCGGCCGTGTCCTTGCGCGCTTCCACGTCCGAAAACTCAGACGCGTGCGTCCCAATCCGGCTCGGAGTCCCAATGACCGACTTCTGCATCGCCGACCGGCCCAGCACGCTCGCACGCGCCGTAGCCCGGCCCTCACCACCGGCCGCAGCAGCCTGGCTCGCCCTGCGCCTCGACCGCCCAAACGTGCCCTGCCCATCCTTGGACGGCGTCGACTGCCTGGCCGTCTGGCCACCACCGCCACCACCCCCTTCCTCGCGCGGCTTGATCCCGAAATGCTGATAGATCCGCTTCCGCTGCGCCTCCCACTCCATCGTCACATTCTCCTCCAGGAACGAGTCAAAATCCCGGACCGACCGATCCAGCCCATCCGCAATCATGCTCAGCGTCGTCTTGGTCTGCAGATTCGTCAAGTACGTATCGACATCCACCTCGCCCAACCCAGCACCAAACCCCCTGCCCCCACCCCCGCCCACACCGACACCGACACTCTGGCCCGCAGCCGCACCACCCCGCTCCGCGCGCGCCTGCAAGCCAAACGCCCCGAGATCCCTCACCGCGGCGCCGGGATCGACCCCCGACGCGGCGAGGAAGTAGTGCGCCTTGCCGTGCTCCAGCGGGCGGCCGCCCTGCTCGGCCGCCGACGGGCCCAGCTTGCGCAGGCGCTGGCGCAGGTCGCCGAGGCCGAGCTGCAGGGCGGGGAGCTCGCCGAGCGCCGTCTCGCCCTGGGCCTGCTTCTTGTTCTTGGCGAGGAGGCTGTCGAACAGCGCGCCCGTGGGGAGGGCGGCCGAGGGGGGCGGGTTCTGTTGGTAGTTGTTTGTGGCGCCGAGGTTGAGGCCGCCGAGGCCGCCGAGGCCGCCGCCGGGTTGTTGTTGTTGTTGTTGTTGCAGCTGTTGCTGCTGCTGCTGCTGCTGCTGCTGCTGCTGGTTTTGTTGGGTGGCGGTTGCGGTTGAGGCGCCGCCGAGGGTGCTGCCGAAGAAGTTGCTGCCGCCGCCGCCGCCGAGGGAGGAAGGGACATTGCTGGGAAAGAGGGCCGGTTTCGCTGCCGGGGTCGGGGTGCTGAAGAGGGAGCTGCCGAAGCCGCCGATGGTCGAGGTTTGGGGTTGGGTGGCGGTTGTCGACGTGAGACTGGTTCCGAAGAGGGAGTTTGCGGGTGCGGTAGATGCTGTTGTCGAGCCGAAGATGCTGTTGCCGCTCCCGGCGGTTGCCGCGTTGCTGATTCCCGAGTTAGGGCCAAACAAAGTTCCCGAGCTTGCGGTTGCGGGCGTGCCCCTGCCCAAGAACGAAGCCATGGTCGCTGCTGGATTCTGGCGGCAATTGCCAGTGTTTTCACTCGTTCCTGGGTATGCACCGTGTCGGGTTTGGCGCAATTGGGGGAGGGCGACGGGATTCTGTCGTCGCTTTTTGTTGCCTTGTTGCACAAGAGAAAGGCTTTGAGCGCGCCAGCGCGCCTTCGTGGAAAAGGAGTGGGGCTGCCACAGCAGTTATGCCTAGGTAGGTTGGCAGGGAAGCAGGCTGGCAAGCAGGTTGACAGGAGCTTGGGCCACGCGGCCTGTTGTATGTTTGTAAGGATGTATTTCCCAGGCAACTGGAATTCAACTATTTCACCACCTCACCTCAAATTGACGGCATCTGATTATCAACCTTGTGAACAAAGTCATTATTGAATTATGAAAGATTGATCATCATTCTTGAATCCATTTCCCGATTAACTCAACGAACATACAAGACTAATACATCACCGAAAAACGCTCCCCGCTGCATTTATACCTCGTACTGTAGGTGGTAACTCCGAAGCACCGCTCAGTGGTTTGACTCGGCATCTAGCGTCGACCCCTTAAGCGCCGCATCAATCTTCCGCCGATACTCCTGCTGGGTCCGGCACTGATCGAGGAAAACCTCATACTTGGCATCCAGCAGCTTCTTCTCGGCCGGGTCTCTCCGCGACCAGACCACCTTGCCGGGCTTGCTCATGCGATCCATGATGTTCCACAGCGGCTCCGTCACGCCGTTCTTGTCCGCGCTCGCGGCCTTGGCGCCCAGCATGGCGGCGCCGTGCACCACGGCAGCGTTGACGTAGCGGGGGATCAGCACGGGGATGTCGCAGGCGGTGGCGATGAGGTCCATGAGAATCTCGTTCTGGCACTGACCGCCGCTCATGAAGATGCTCTTGATGGTGTGGCCTGCCGTGTTCATGGCCTCGATGATCTGCCGCGTCTGCAGCGCGATGAACTCCATGGTCGAGTAGTACAGCAGCGCCATGCCGTCCTTGCTCTTGTCGTTGCTCATACCGATAATGGCCCCGCGCATGTTGGAATCCGCGACCGGCGAGCGGTTGCCCCAGAGGTCGCCGTAGAAAAAGTAGTGCCGGACGATGTACGAGATGGACGGCGCGTTGGTCTCATCGGCGAGACGCCGGAGGTGGTCGTTGAGGAAGTCGTGGATGTTCTTGCCCGCTGCCTGGGCTTCCACTACTGTGTCATCGTATGCCGCGTGGGTTTCCAGCATGTGCTTGATGAGTTCTCCCGTCGCTGACTGGCCACCCTCTGCCATCCACTGGCCGGGTATCAAGACATCGCGGTAGGGACCCCACACACCGGGCACAAACACAGGCTCCTTCGACATGGCTAGATGGCAGGTCGACGTTCCGGCCACGGAGGCGAGCCGGGTGAACGCTTGCGACATATCGTTGACCGCAGTCTTCCCGTCAAGATGGCCCAGGTCCAGATTGATCTTGGTACCGACCGTGCCGATCCAGCCAGCATACGCATCAATGACGCCGCTCCCGACGGCGATGCCCGCGGGGAGTCCAAAATCCTTGGCCGCCTTCTCCGACAGGCCACCGACGCGCTCGCCGGCGCTAAGGAATGTACCATTCTATGGCCACGGTTAGCCAACGATTCCCAAACAGTGAGCCGGAGCCACAGTTAAAGGACTCACCACTCCGTTAACGCCTCCCATCCGCTTGAAGTTATCCTCCACCAGCTCGCTCAGCCCGATACGATGGTAGAAGTCCTCCTGCCACCCCTTCACGCTGCCGTCTACACCCACGGGGACATAGCCCTGCTTGCAGACAGCGCTGCAGAAGCTCCTGGTCTCGTTGCCCGTCGCAATATGCGTCAGGGCGTCCGCCAGATCATAAAACTTGCTCCGGGCGAATTGCTCGGGCGGCATGTTGTTCTTGAGCCAGAGCACCTTGGGGATCTCCATCTCAATGCTCATTTTGCCGCCGACGTAGCGCAGTAGGTTGTGCTTGGTGTTGTTGATCTCGTCAATCTCGTTCAGCGGCCGGTGGTCCAGCCAGAGAATGACGTTGCGGTCGTTACCATCGTTAACGAAGTCCGGAGCCGTGACAGGGACCGGCTCGTCTGTGTCATGGGTGAAGACTGCGAGGGAGCAGGTTGCGTCAAAACCAATACCGCGGATTGTAGCGGGGTCGACGTTGGACTCGGCGACGACTGCTTTGACGCAGAAGCAGATGGCATTCCAGATGTCTGTGGTAGATTGTTCCTGGTTGGCGGGGGTGTTAGTGGCCATGTCGACCGGAAAGTGGGGGGGTTGCATGCATAGTGCGAGCCGGTGTAACCAGATGCAGGTTTCCAGAGCTTGATGGTCTGGCTTGCAAGAGCTTCGATCTCGCCCGTTGCATCTATGATGCAGGCTCGAGCGGAGCCTGTCCCGACATCTATGCCGATGTAGCGATCCTGCAGCGACATGGTGAGTAACGTGTGGGCTCCTAGCCACGCTGAGGAGGACCAACCTGCGAAGTCCTGGTTTCCAAAGATGAGAATCAGCCACTGGAAATTCGACGGAACATAGCTGGCCATCTTACATTTCTCCTGTTATTGTGGGATAGCTACGGTAGCTCCGATGTAGCTCCGAGGGAAGTGCTTGGTGTTGGAGGTTCGATTGAGTTCACAAACGCTGGCTCTTTGGAAATCCGAAAATTAAAGTTGGAAGTTGGGTTTCCCTGGCAGTTGGGGTTTCTAAAGAATGAACGGTCCAGCAGTTTGGGGGTTGGCACAGGACATGGGATGAAGGTGTGGGGGGGGGGACCCCGGGTGGTACTTGACGGGAAAGAACAATCCCATGGTCCCACTCGCTTCGGCAACCATGGTTCCAGAAAGTACATAACTTCGCGATACGTTACAGAGCTACCTACATACTACCAGCATGCAGAGAACAGGTCCTTGGACTGCCAATGGAATTCCGCCCGCCTCAACGAAGCCGACGAAGAGAGCAATGGGAGAAAAGCCTGGCCATTACGTTGCAGCACCAGCAACCGGATTAGCAATGATCAACACGGCCCGTATCTTGAGTCCAGACACGCAAGTCTGTCAATTGGGTTGCAATGCCGGAACGCCCATGCGGCGTGGGCGGATCTGAGCTGTACGAGGGCCTTGCCTCCCGCGTGACATGGCAGAAGTTTGTTCGGGACCCCGGGTAGGGGTAGAATGCGGTGTAGGGTGTCTGGATCGTTGTCACACGCGAGAGGATGATCTTCGCAGATGGTGGGTGGGCTAGTGGGGCCCTGTGCGTGGGCGAGCGAGCTGGGCTATCATCTCATCGAGTTTGAGATCGGTGAACGCCTTGGCACACACCCCCCAACAGAAAACCAAGCTTGAAAGTCACGGATTGTCGCGCCCTAACAATTTCAACGCGGTGCCCATGCCCAGTGCTCCTGTTTGTGTTCCCTCACCAATACACGCTCCGTCGTATATACTACCATTGCGACCTGTAACATCTCTTCTCTTTACAATGGAGTTTATTACGTAGATTGCAATCATTTACTCGTGGCAAACTCAAGACTGCTTGACGCATGCCAGCTCCTGCCGGTAAGTTGCATAGGGGGGTTTGTTTGTGTGGACCCCTGCTGGTACAACCGGGGCTGTGCAGGCGCCTGGGTAGGGTAGGTGTGCAAGCAGTTGAGAACACTGCAGTTGAGAACACTGCGTGGGCAAACTTCGCTGGCCGTAGCCCGGGACGGGCGGGGCTTCAGGGCCGATTCCGGGGCATTCAGGCTGCACGGCTTGCATCCGCGGAGGTGGGGTGTCGTCCGTTGTCGGGTCTCTTGTCCGCAGTGCCGGCCCAGTCGCCGAATTTACGCCGCTCGGAAATATGAGTTGAATCGGACTGTGTGATCAATTTTGAGGTCGTCTTTTCGGACTATGGCAATGGACGACACCGTCAAGATTGATCCTGAATGTTTGATGATGGCAAAAATCAGTACACGGAGATAAATGTGGCTTCGGTGAGGTGACTTTAGGCAATGTTCGTTGCGGAGGTTTGTACGGATAAGTTGGAATGATTCGCTTGTCCGAGACATGAGGGGTGTGAAAATTCAACCTCTGACTTGGCAACGACCATTGCAACCACAACACACTGCGCGCTTGCACCAATCCGCATTCAAAATGGAATCGGCAAAACACGAAGAAATCTGGGATGACTCGGCGCTGGTGGATTCTTGGAACCAGGCGCTGGACGAGTACAAGGTCGGTGGGAAGATTCGAGGTTGTCGAGTGTCGCGCCCAAGACTGACACCGAACCGCAGAAGTACCACAGCATTCACGCCAGAGGCGGCACAGTCGATGACCTCCCCGGGGATATGTACGCGCCCGCAATTCCAAACACTCGGGAAACAACCCCAAGAGCAGGAACGCTGGGCCACAGTCCCTTTCTAATGAACCTGTCTGTCTAGGACACGGCGAAATGCCAAGCCTGAAACAGGCGAACCGATCGGCCAGGGGATAGACCAAGCAGAGGAAGGGGAAGTTGACGAGACGGTCCCGATGGCCGAGAGCGACGAAACATCACATCCGACAATTCCGGATCCCCAGGGTTCCGTGGATGCAAAAAAGGTAGGGTGATGAGATGGTTGACCTGCACGAACGAAAACCGCGGATCTCGCCAAATGCTTGGCGTGAAACATCTCTGCTTCATTTCACGATTTCCGATTTTCTACTTGTCAGCTGTCGACTGACGAATGCAATCTTGCACAGCAGGGCGATACGGTTGCGGCCATCAGGCCTGCCGCGTTTCCACCTGGGCCGCAGATGCTTCTGGGGACAGGTGGGTTCCGTCTTGTCCATGTTTTGCAATGGACAAGGGTAAGCTGATTGTCGGCCGCAGTCCAGGATGAAGAACTCAAGAAACTTTTGATGTCGTGGTATTACGCAGGTAAGGCTGACCCCCTGCCTTGGTCACTCATGCAACTGCTGACAGATTTAGGTTATTACACGGGGTTGTACGAAGGCAAACAGCAAGGACTGCAACAGGCCGAACAAGCTCGCAAAACTTCATGATATGTAGCACTTGCAATGGCTTCCAGGTTATTACTGCCAGCTGTATGTTCATGGTGTTTAGCTGTCCCTCAGCAACGAATCATGTACCATGTGTTTCGGCGCCCATTTATTGCCAAAGTGACAGCTCCAGGCGCCCAGGGTCACAATGACGGCCTTGGGGATTTGGGATTGCATCCATCCCACCAAAACTGGGGAAGCGAGTGGAAGATTCCGATCTTGGCGCATGGGGGTGACAAGGAGCATCCCGGCCTGCAGCTGCTGGTGCAGCCCTAATCGCGGTCAAAAACGACCACCTGTAACAGCTCGCGTTCCACGTCTGAGCACCGCCATGGCACGCAGCAACAACCGCGCGCAGTATCTTTTTCTGCCTTTTTCCGAGCAAGCGGCATGGAGGGCGAGGGATTGAGACACCTTCATCTTCCGGAAAGCGACTTCCGCATCATCCGATCCCCACGCAGCCGTTTCTTTGTTGAATGCGCCGCGCAACACGTGTCCCGCAAATGTTTCTTCGGCACAAGTCCTTACTCGCTCCAGGCTTTGCCTTCCAGGGCCTCGAGACCGTTTACTTTGTTTCATAGGCAACTCGGCCCTTTTTCCTGGATCCCCTGGCTATGTATGTATGTACCTCCCAGTTGCCTGTCGAGTCCAGTTCCGTGAACCAGTCCAAACCCCCGTTATTAGTTCTTGTCCGGGCATCGGAGCCCAAGGCCAGCATGCCAGGCGACTCGGCATGCGACAGGATGTGGGTCTTGTAGATTTCCGGGGCCGGCCCGCCACTGTTCTTCACGTACCCCCAACCTCCGGTTTTTATCGCCAATGGCGTGGCGAAAGATGCAGCCATATTCCCAGGGTATTGGGAACGCACTGGCAAAACACGTGTGGGCCGTCTACTCGAGTCAAACGAATGGCCAAGACTTTGGAAGGATGGCGGTGAGTCTTTTAAGTCTATCCGATAAGAGAAGCCCGATGTTGGCTGAGAAACAATACGGATAAACTGAGACAGTCCTGCTGGTCGCGGCCACTGACCGCCGCTCTTCCGCAGTGGATACTCAAGACGCCGTGCCTGAGACCTACATACATTAGCGGTTGTGCAATGCCGGGCCGGTCCAGACGGTCCAAGCCTCCCAAGGTCTCGGCCGTCTGTCAGCGACTCAGAAATAGTCCATCCACGGAGATGCAGATGATGGTGCCGCTTACTTTGCGCACACCACCTAGCAGTGTACGGATATCGATTACGAGATGCTGTACCCGTCCTCCCAGCGCCTTTCTCAGTCCGGTTCCCACAGTTGCTCGTTCTGCAAATTGGAACATGGCGTCTCCGGACCTCAGGAGGCGCTGCTGGCCCGGGCTGGGCATCTGTGCAGCCCGTGCACCCGGGGCTTGGCGAAATGCTAAAACACGATTCTGAGACGATTTTGTCACAGCCGACCTCCTGCTCCCGCCCCTCGGTCTGGGCGGAGAGTCGCCCTTCACTGGAAATATGGACCAGGACGCGCTGCCCCGCCGTGTATGGTCTCTATGCCACCGTGCGCGCGCTGACGCCCCAAACATGGAGCAGGGAATGGCAGTCGACACAGGGAAGGGCAGGAGGCGATGGGGCCGTCGCTACTACGGTGATGCTTCCTCGACTGTTTCGAACTTCACAGAACCGCCCCTCTGGCTGGCCGGGATCCCCACGGCATCACAGCCTGGATGCCATGTATGGGGATCATTATGTCCAGATTTAAGCCACCACCTGACCCCCCCGAGATGGCCCCATTTGTCTCAAGAAGCCTTGTTTCTTCCTCTTTTCTTCACCATCTCTTCCGTCTGTTTGTCCATTCTTTGGTTGATCCATTCATTATTTTCCCTTCCTCCATCTTTCACTTTTACACGAGCAGGGACTCGCTTGGGCATCCAGATTAATTCGACCTTTTTTGTCATTTATATACGGACCGAACAAACTCCGAAACAGAAGAAACCAAAAGAGACACCATGAAGTTCTCAGCAACGGCCGCCATGGCGCTGGGCATGGCGCCCCTCGCGCTGGGCAAGACGGTCCACAACCTCGCACCCGTCCGGCGAGACGGACATTTGAAGCAGCAGGACTCGACCTCGGTCAACAGCGTCCAGGCAAGCGATGATCAGATCGCCGAGCTCGCGAAGCTGTTCGGCCTCAACAAGGGCAGCGGCATCTCAGTCAACTTCCTCTGGATCAACCTCGGCGGCGGCGCGGCAACCACGGTAGTGGGCACCGCCTCAACCGTCACTGTCACCCAGACCGTCGGAGGCGGCGCTGCCGCAACACAGCCCCCCGGCGCCGTCGTCACGGACGAGGCCGGCACCGCAACAGAAGGGGCGCCTGCCACAGGCACAGTCGCCGGCGCGGGCGCCACACACAGCGTCACGGTTGGCGGGCCGCAGGGGCTATCATTCAACCCGCAAGAGCTCAGCGCAGCCATCGGCGACACCGTCATCTTCTCGTTCCTCAGCCAGAACCACACCGCCACCCAGTCCGGCTTCGACACCCCCTGCAAGGCCCTCGACGGCGGCATGGACTCGGGCTTCCAGGCCAACCCCAACAACACCATCGAACCCGCGCCCCAGGTCGCCATGCAGGTCATGGTCGACACGCCGCTCTGTAAGTCTGCTCCCACACACATGCCCGTCTCACCTCCAAACCTTCCCGCTAACCATCTTTTGTGAAACAGGGTTCTACTGCCGCCAAGGGAACCACTGCGGCAAGGGCATGGTCTTCTCCATCAACCCCTCCGCCGAGAAGACGCACGCCCAGTTCCAGGCCAATGCCATTGAGCAGGAAGGCGACGGCGCCGGCGGCGCCATCACGGGCGACGGCCCCGCCGGCGACGCCAATGCCGGCGCGGGTGCGGACGCGGGTGCCTCTGCCTCTGCCTCTGCCTCTGCTTCTGACGCCGCCACCCCCGCCGAGACAGCCGTCGCCACTAGCACGGGCGCCGCGTCGGGGTCCGCGAGCACCGGCGGTGTTGTCGTGGGCTCGGGCCAGATCGGCGTTGGCGGGTCGTGCGTGTGCGCGGTGCAGTGCAGCTTTGGCGCGTCCGCCAATGTGGGGGTGCAGGGCCGGGACAGCTTTGGCGGGTATGGTGGCGAGATGCCGTTTCCTGGGCCGCTATAATTTGATACCCGAAAGGGGGGGCCTGGGAGAGGCGCGATACAGGGTTGGGGTTGCCTTGTAAGAGTAGATGTGGGGTTTGGCGGTTAGCATTGATACATATTTCATATTTCCCTTGCGCTGGTTAAAGGAATGGTACATACGGTCCAATGGAAGCGCGAGCTGGTCTGGGCATCGAAACTCATCTGTGCCTACCATAAAGTTCCACGAGATGAAGTACATAGGCGTATCTTGATTGTCTAGAGCATCCACTCAATCTCTGCCTCTATCCTTTGCTGGTTGAACAACATACAGCGTTTCGGCAGATGGCAAGACGAGTGAGGGGCCACGGGGAATGATCAACCGCTGCGACAGTCTAGCACAATGAACCGGCGAAGCAGAGGAAAGGGGCTACGCAGTTACAAGAGGAAGAATGCGAGTTACCCCTGCTCGACTGGCGCCGATTGACAAAAGGGAGGTGGTAAATCAGCCTGTCACACATCTACGCCTAAAAGCCAGCAGACGCCCTCGTCCATGTCTAGTGCCCCGCCCGTCCGTTTGTGATACGGACGTATCCCTTCCCGACTTGACACCAGACACCCCCCCCCCCCCCCCACCAATGGTTCGCCTTAATCAAGATGCGTGTGGAAATCGAGTGTATGGATGTCGTCTCGGTCGTTTGCTCTCGATGCCCCGAGGGTAGAGCGGCGGCGGCTCTTTATTTCTTGGCCTGGGCAGCCTCGGCGGCCCTCTTTGCGTCGGCTAGAGGCGAGCGGGATTAGTATCATCTCGTGATTCGGGTGTTGAGAACCGAAATGCGGGATGGAGAAATAGTTGGGGACTGGGTTGGCGCGTACCAGCAGCCTGCTTCTCGCGCATCTTGGCCGCGGCCTCCTCCTTGGCCTTGGCCATCTCGCTGCCGCTCATGCCGTGGGACTTCTTCTGCAGATGGCACGATTCACGTCAGCGTCGGGTCCTGGAGCGGCACGCCTAGGGAAATGGCGCAGAACGAGGAGCGTACCGAGGCGGCGAGCTTCTTCTGGGCGGCCTCGCGGGCCTTGTCGCGCTGGTTTCCGCGGGACATGTTGACGAGAAGAATGGGCGCGTTGCGCGCGATATCGGGAGTGTTGAAGCAGGGAACGGCTTGCGCTGGGCGGCTGCGTGCAGTGCGTTGTGCCGTGTTGTTGCGGACGAGAGCGGCGTGGGCAGGAGGACCTCGGGAGGATTTTGACGGTCAGGAAGGCTGCCTCCGGATCTGCAGGGTCCCGTGTTTGCGAGGCTATGCACATGGCGGGCCCTTCTGGGCTCTTCGGCAGGTGGGGTTGTCATCTGGTGGGGTCGGGTGCCAAGCCCCTTCCACAGGCCCAACATCCGAGCCAATCAATGTCTGGTTCCTGTCTTGCTTAAACGCGGGCCTCCACGCCGGCGTCAAGGCTCCTGCCGTCCCGCGGCAAGATGGGAAGCCAGACGGAAATAGCTCCAAGGCTCATTCGGCGCAAACCATAAGGCGCCACCCTACTCTGGGAAAACGGTCTTGGGTATAGTCTTGGCCAATCAAACCGATCTTCGAAATGAGGGGCGATTTTCACAGTACATGACAGTCACCAGGGCCATTTCTACAGGGCACGGCCATTTTCTATAGAAAACTGTTTTGAAGTAGTAAGGTGGGTCCCATATGAAGATCGTTTTGGACCGAGAGAGCGTTTTGGAGCGTTTT
>MU853405.1:41923-58319 GCA_033297235.1 Trichocladium antarcticum
TACGAATAGGTCTTTTCGGGAGACGATGCCCTCGGCGATCGCGCGACGGATGCCCTCGCCTGTGAGGGCCTCGTCGTAGTGCCGTTTCATGGCGGCTGTGTCGATGCCCCGAAAACCGGCCTTGATGGCCTCGTAGACGAGGTCGGCGGTGCGCTCCTTTTTCCAGGCGGTGCCGTACATCATGGGCGGCATCTCCGCGGTGGTCTCGGGGGTCGCCATGGTGTGCTGGCTTGATGAAATGGATCTGCTGTGGTGGATAGCGGGGGATCGTATCGTTCGCGGTTGGACGTTGGTTGGGGCGGATTTCGACAGCCCTGCAGAAATTCGAACGGACTGCCCCTTCCAGAGCAAGCGGTTCATTGGGAAAGTTGCGACAGAGGGGGCACTGGGTTGTGCTCCTGCTATCTTTGGTGTATTTCGTCTACCGAACGTCACTACCATAAGGCGCCACCTTATCTCAGTTTCAGACCTTTTCTTAGGCGATCGCTTCTTGTGGTTAGCTACTGTGTGAAAACTTTTGACTAGGCACCGTAAGGCACCGCTATACCCGTTTAGGGACTATACTAGTCCTATTTAAGATTTGACCTACTCTTTTTGCAAGTTCGCCTAAGAAAGAGGTCTAAGTCGCCGATTAGAAAAAAGGCTGAGCGACGAACGCTCTCCTATACAAATCGATATAATACAGCTAAAATCACTCTGTTATTGCGTAACACTATAACTATCTCTGATATTTAGATTTTACATAGAGGATCGTGGAGATTAGGGCTTTCTAATAGTACCGTTTTTATATTGTTAATTAGTCTATAATATAGAGTAATATCCTACTAGGCGTAGCTATAAGCGACGAACGTAAATATCTCTAGCACGACCCTCTATTCTAAATTATAACTATATATTGTATAAATTTAGAAATAATACTATATATTCTTTACAACTAGCGAATCCTTAGATAGTTATTTTCTCTCTATTAAGCTATATATATCTTAGCATTCTACACCAAGTATTATAGATGTGTTTAACGATATTAAGCGCGTTATAGCGACGTAGGGATACTAGCGATAGCAGCGATAGCTATAGTAGCGATAGTTACAGCAGCGACAGCTACAGTAGTAACGGCTATAGTAGGAATACTAGCGATAGCAACAGTAGCGATAGTTACAACAACGGTAGCGATAGCCACTATAACAACGGCTATAGCAGCAACGGCTATAGCAGCAACGGCCACTGCAGCAACGGCCACGGCAGCGTTAGCTACTGTAGCGATAGTCACGGCAGGGATGCTAGCGATAGCTACGGCAGCGATAGTTACAGCAGCGATAGTTTCGGCAGCGATAGTCATAGTAGCGATAGTCATAGTAGCGATAGTTACAGCAACGGTAGCGATAGCCACTGTTATAGGCACAGCCTATGTCATGTGCCATGTCATGTGCCATACTATGTAGTTGGCTAAGCACCCTGTAGCTAGAGGAGCGTAGCTCTACACTAGGTAGAGCTCGCCGCGTAGAGCCTTCAGCCCTCGCGAGCTCCTACGAAGGTTGCACTATTATATAACCTTGTTATATATAACTGTTATAGTAGGTTATACCTTCAACTCGCGCGTATAGCTAAGTCGTCTGCTCTAGAATAGAGAGCGTACTAGGCTAACTAGAACGCTCCTTTTGCTAACGTACTAGGCTTTGTTCTCTTAACTACCTACGTAATACGAGTTAACTATTAGGACAAGTATCCTATATACAATAGTAGTCTAACGAACAGGACTATTCTAACAAACTAGACTCTAACGAACTAGATAACGCTCCTACGAAGATAAGCGCGAAGATAATAAGCGGCGCTAACCTTATAGCATCGCTACTACCGAGACTTATAGCGCTACGTATAGTACTAAGCGAACAATAGTAAAACAAGGTCTCTAATACTATACCTACCTTTATAGCGTCGATCGACGACGATAGAGGGTATAACCTCTTAGGGTTTACTATAGCTATAAACGTAATAGTTAGCGAGCTAAAAAGTAAGCTTAATAAGTCCATTAGGAGGCTCGAAGGGTCTATTGTAGCTAGTATAGCGCTTAAGAAGGAGCTTAAGGGATATAAGTTACTACTTACGAACTAGAGAACGCTAATAGCGATAGCCCTAGACTAGGCTTATAGTAGTAACGCTAGTAGTAGCTATAGCGTATGTCACAGGCACAGCCTGTGTCATGTGCCATGTCATGTGCCATACTATGTAGTTGGCTGAGCACCCTATAGCTAGAGGAGCGTGGCTCCACACTAGGTAGAGCTCGCCGCGTAGAGCCTTCAGCCCTCGCGAGCTCCCACGAAGGTTGCACTATTGTATAACCTTGTTATATACGACCGTTATAGTAGGTTGTACCTTCAACTCGCGCGCGTAGCTAAGTTGTCTGCTCTAGAATAGAGAGCGCACTAGACCGACTAGAACGCTTCTTTTCCTAATGTACTAGGCTTTGTTTTTATTTCTTAACTACCTATATAGTACAAGTTAACTACTAGGATAAGCATCCTACGTACAATAGTAGTCCGCCGAACAGGACTATAAGACTCTAACGAATAGGACTATAGTATTCCGACGAACCGGACAACGCTCCTACGAAGATAAGCGCGAAGATAATAAGCGGCGCCGACCTCGTAGCATCGCTACCACTAAGACTTATAGCGCTATACGTAGCGCTAAGAGAACAATAGTAGAACAAGGTCTCTAATACTATACCCGCTTTTATAGTATCGATCGATAACGATAGAGGGTACAACCTCTTAGGGTTCGCTATAGCTATAAATACAATAGTCAGCGAGCTAAAGAGAAAGCTCGATAAGTCTGTTAGAAGGTTCGAGGCGTCTATTGTAGCTAGTACGGCGCTCGAGAAGGAGCTCGAGGAGTATAAGTTACTACTTACAAACTAGAGGACGCTAATAGCAATAGCCTTAGACTAGGCTCGCGGTAGTAGCGCTAGTAGCGGCTATAGTGTATTAATCTCCCTCCCCTACTTTAATCCGTTTACTAGAGAAGAGAAGGATACTATTAAGCGTACCTTGCTCTTCGAAGACTAGGAGGACAAGGTACGTAGCTACTAGCGAATACGCCTATAGGAGTTCCTAGACAAGTATACTAAGATCCTATATATAAAGGCTATACTAGGCAGCAACGCACACCAGGTAGTCACAGCGAAGCTCAAGCAGGTTAAGAAGAACCTATATAGCACAGTAGTATAGCCATAGAAGACCAGGTCCAACCTCCTAAAGACCCTCTATACCTAGTATATAATATATAACGTAGTTGCTATAGCAAGTAACAAGCTAGAACTACTAGCGTAGAAGAACGAGTTTATAGCGTTTAACGACTTCCTTACTAAATTTACTACCTTAGCCGACACTACTAGCGTTAATAACGTAACGAGGGTCCGGATACTCTGGCTTAAGATCTCCCCCTGCCTTTCGAGCGCTATAGTTATATAGATAGTGCTCCCGCTAGCTAATAACTTTAAGCTCTAGGCTACACTAGCTAGCTAGCTCGCGACTAACCTAGAGGGAGAGGACTTTAGGCAGAAGCTATATAGCGGAACTAGGAACGGCGGAACTAGGGGCGGTAGCAATAACAATAGCGGAGGTAGATACCCCGACGCAATAGAGATCGACGCGGTAACGCTCGCGGCGCTTACCCTCTAGGAGAAGGAACAGCGTAGAGCGAGTAGCTTATACTATAAGTACAGCGGGGCCAACTATATCGCGAGGGCGTGCCGAGCAGGCCGTAGAGGCCGAGGGGACCGCGGTAACGCCTATAGCGCCAGGTAGTTGCAGCGCGGGGGCGCCTAAGGCAGTAGAGGATCTGGTTTTAGTAAAGGACCTAGTTTTAGTAGTAACGCGCAAGGATAGTAGCAGCCTACCTAGGGATAGTAGCAGCCCGCGTAACAAGGCTATAGCTAAGGCGGGTTCCTAGGCTTCGGGCAAGCTCCCTCTAGGGGCCTTCTAGCTTATAGCGGCGTAAGCGGCTACGCTAGGGCCTACTAGAGGGGTCGAGGTAGGCTCGCTATACGCTTTACGGATACCCCCGACTAGAGCGGTTTTATCGTTAGAGAGGTAGACAAGCAGGAGGAGTACGGCGCTTACTAGTCTATAGTAGAGCAACCCCCTAGCTTCAGCTTCTTATATAACAACTAGAGAAACAAGAAGCTCCTATAAACTATCGCTTATAGAAAGGGTACCGCTAGCTATAGGAGGGATAGGGAGATAGTTTAGTTATTAGTATAGTAGGTAGTAGCGCTAAATCTATTCTTTTGTTATTGTACCTAGCAGTTAGTAGGCGCAATGTAGAGTATATAGTACTTATAGACTTAGGTTATATAGGTTTGGCGTTTATGGATTTTAGCTTTGTAGTTGCAAATAGACTACTACTAGAAAGGCTAGCGGTATAGCGGCTGCTATTTCTAGCTAATAGAGGGTTCTTACGCTAGATCGAGTACTTAGCGGCGCTTACGCTAGTCGTTAGCGACTACTAGGAGACTCTAGTATGCTTCGTTACGACGCTTGTAAAAGAGACCCTAGTAATCTTAGGCCTCCCGTAGCTACAGAAGTATAACCTACGGATCAACTAGGAGACCCTATAGCTTGAATTTATAGAGTACTGCCGTAGGAGGTACCTTCTAGAGTATATTAGAAGCTAGGTCGCTCAGCAGGTAGGCTAGCTAGAGGCGGCACCTTTACCCCTAGAGAGTAGCGGGCGGTACTACGTAATAGTAGAGGACATACCCGAAGACGACAACTCTAGTACCTCCGGTAACGACAACGAGGTCGCTATCGCCACGAGCAAGCTGTCTAACTATAAGAGGGCCAGGCGGTCCGACAGGCGGAGACGGGCCTATAGACGGTAGAGATCTACGTCCTAGGGAGACGTATAGGCTAACCCGTAGGGGACGCTTGTACTACCGGGAGCGATAGGCGTTCCGGTCGAAGCGCCGCCCCTTACATTACTAAGGCTAGTAGAGGTAGTGGCAGGCGCTAGGAGACTACCCCCTAGACCCTGGTCCCCCCCCCCTGCCGCCCTGCCCCTGCTTAGTTAAGCGTAGGGGAAGATCCGCTAGGACAACGCGAAGATCCTAAATAGAGCGAGCTTCCTAGTAGTATGCCGATAGAAGGGTATAGTAGTTATACAGACTACAATAGGTTTCACGGGTGGTAAATGCCCAATGTTGGGGTACGTATATATTCGATATGGTTGTACGAGGAACTTAAGATGGTAGGTGTAGCCCGCTAGGGATATGCCCTGCGGCGGGCTCCACATGCGCGCTGCAGGCTCTACAGGCCCTACATCGCACAACCGCTCTACAATGGCTATACGGCCCGCAATGGCCATACGGCTATATATTACGGCTAGACCCGTGACACTACCCTCCCTTAAAACAAGCCTCCTCTTTAAATTAAGCCTACGGTTCGAACGTTCGAATCGTGGCTTTAGTTCCTTCTTAGAACCTACGCTAGGGGCCCTGGCTTGTTCGGATTGGTATCGTAGAACTTCCAAATAGCATTATCGTAGCCGCGTAGATCCGTTACTAGCTACTAAGTCGGCTAGGTATAGCCCTCCTACTTAACTAGGTATTGCTACCTCCTGTTCTCTACCTTCCTAAAGTCTCGAATCTCTTCAAATCTCTATTTAACTACTTCGACGCTATTATCCTAGCGCCTTACTTCCCTACTATAGTTCGCCCTTATATCTCTCTACGCGTTAGCTTACCCTAGGATTCCCTGCTCGCCCTACTATAGCCGAACCAGTAATATATAGAACGTATCGAATATCTTTATGTTTGCTAGAAGGCGTAGCGTTACTACGTGTGACGCTACTTTAGTAACTTCAAATAGTCCCTCCTAGCGTAGTTTAAGCTTCTTCGTCGGGCGCCCTATTTTATAATGCTATATATTAAGCATTACCTTATCGCCGATTCTATAGACCAGGGCGTTGCTACGTTTAGCGTTCGCGTTGATCTTATAACGGTCCTACGCTTACTTTGCTAGTGCCTTCGCTATATCTAGCACTGCTTTAAAGCGTATAGATATTTCTATCGCCTAGAAAAACTCCCTTTTCTAAGCTTCTAAGAGTTCTAGTAGGTATAGTCTGCTCGGTTCTACGCCTATACGTAAGTAGAAACTATAGTTCGCGAAGAAGGGTGACACTCCCGTTGTCTCTAACGATATATTGTTCCCTACGAACTCTACAAGCGGTACCTAATCCGCCTAGTTATCCTATACCTAGTTAACGAAAAGGCGCAAATACTGTTCTAACTCTACGTTAATCCGTTTAGTCTAGCCGTTCGTTTGTAGGTAGAACGCCAATAATAGCTTTAGAGTTACCGCCAATTATAATAATAACGTTCTTTAGAACGTCGAAACGAACTACGTGCCTCTGTCTAATATAATCGTCTCGGGCAGGCTATAAAGGCTATAGACCCGTTCTACAAATCGGTCCGTTAACTCATTTACTTCTAAGGTCTCTATTAGGATAAAGTAGCGTATTTTCGTTAGTCGGTCTACTACTATTATAATATAGTTAAAGGTACGGTTTCTCCTTGTATATAGCGGAAGTAGTATAATATAATCTACTAATATATCCTGCTATAGCGAGAGTAGCACTAGTAGCGGCTTTAGAAAGCCCGTCGGTAGCGCCCTTAGCGTTTTCGTCTTGTTATATAGCAAGTAGGTGTTATAGTAGTTACGGATCGTACCGGTTATCCTAGTCTACTAGTATTTCCGGTTTATTAGATTAATGGTCTTGGTCCTTCTAGGGTAGCCCCTAGGTCCCGATACGTAAGTTTGGTAGATTAGCTATAGCTATATTTCGTCGTTGTCTAGGTCGATAAGTATCCTCCTCTAGTAGTAAGCCTTGCCCGCGATAGCTTAGCACTCCGCGTATAGCACTTTGAGCCTCGTTTTAATGTCCTTTGGCTAAGCTCTGGTCCTAGGGTCTGCTAGCGCCCTAAGCGTTGCCTTTAGTAGATCTAAGCTCGTATACATTTCGTTTAGTAGATCGTTGATATATCTTAATAGGTCCAACTAGTTAACTGTAATCGCCTTGTTATATAGTCTTAGTAGTTCGAATATCTTTAGATCGAACCGGTTAGGGTCGATTAGTAGCCTCTTGCGGTTCCGGAGTTGGTTATCCTCTACGCCCTATAGTATATGTTCTAGCTTGCGGCTTAGTGTATCTAGCATCGCGTTTGCCGATCCCGGCCGGTAGATAATACGGAAGTTAAATCGTAATAGGAATTCGGACTACCGTATATGCTTTAGGGATAGTTGCTTCGTCGTTACGAAGGTCTGAAGGTTCTTATAGTCTATAATAATATTAAACTAGCCGTTTGCTCCCTCTAGTTCTAGTCGCTATTCCTCTAGTGCCTTAATTACCGCTAATAGCTCCTTATTATAGATGTTGTAATTGTATTCCTATACTAAGTGCTTCGCGCTAAAGTAGGCTACTAGGTGCTAGTTGCTATTATTGTCTTATTGTAGTAGCGTTCTGCCTACTAACTAGTCTAAAGCGTTAGTTTCAATAACTACGGGCTTATCCTAGTTGTAGATCCTTAGCGCTAGTGCTATTAAAAAGTATGTTTTTAGTTATTCGAAAGCAGATTAGTACGGTCTGCTCTATTCCTAGCTTGTTATCTTCTTTGTAAGGTTGTAAAGTAGCTATACTACTCCCGAGAAGTTCTTAATAAATCGTTAGTAGAAGTTCGCGAAGCCTAAGAACCGTTATAGCTACCGCCTCGTTGTTAGCGGTTCCTAGGATATAATAGCTACTACCTTCTCTTTGTCTATATCGATGCTACCTAGCGTAATGATTAGGCCTAGGTATTTCGTTCTTATAGTATAGAACTTGCACTTATTAATATCGACCTAGAGCCCTGCCTAGTGTAGTCTCTTTAGCACCTTCTTCACTTGCTTAACGTAGTCTGCTATATTCGTAAAGTAGATTAGTATATCGTCTAGGTACGCTATAGCGTATACGTCTAGTATATCGTATAGTATGTTATTAATATAGTGCTGAAACGTAGCGGGCGCTCCCTATAGCCCGAACGGTATAACTAGCGATTCGTAGAGGCCGAATCGTGTTACGAACGCTATTAACTATTTGTAGCCTTCCGCTACTCGGACTCTATTAAACGCCGCGATAATATCTAGCTTTATAAAGATCTATACTCTATAGATAGAATCGAGTATCTCCTTAATTAGTAGTATTAGATATCGACTCTTTATTGAAACGTTGTTTAGACCTTAGAAGTTAGTGTAAATCCGCACTCCGCCTCCTAGCTTCTAGGTAAGTAGTAGAGGCGCTCCTATACTTGATTTTAATAGTCGGATAAAGCCTTTCGTCAGGTAGTTATCTAGCTAGTGCTTAACTACGTATAGTTCTATTAGTAAGAACAGTCTATTCCTTAAGAATAGTAGCTTGCTTCCTAGTATTAGCTCGATTTTATAGTTGTATAATCTATACGGTAGTAGCGTATCTACCTCCTAGGGAAGAAAAGTCTCGAATATATTACGATACTCCGCTAGTAGGCGTTTTAAGATATCCGCTACTATTAGCTAGGGTTTGTTACTCTTCTTGAAGAATTTCTAAGCGTCCTCCTCTATAATCCTATAAATTGTCTCTACGTTGCTCTAAAGGGCGTTTATAAACTCGTAATACCGTTCTAGGAGTACCGAAGTATAGTCCTCTAGCGAGCCTTCGCGGTTTAATATCCACTTATAAAAGTCGTCTAGTAAGGCGTAGAGCGCGGCCCTTTCCTTGTCCTTCTTCTTGTTTAGTATTGCTTATTCTAGTTAGTCGACTATTACGCGTATTACCGTTATACCCTTCTAGCGGTAGAAAAGCATAAAGTTTAGCGCGTTTAGTATCTTAATATCGTTTTTATTAATCGCCTTGTTACGCGGTAGTAGCTTCGGGAGTCGTTTCGGTAGTAGCGGCGCCTACAGGTACCTACGCCCGTTTACCTTCTTCGCTAGTTATAGCCTCCTTATAAGCTTATTCGGAATAACTACCGCTCTTGATCCTAGTAGGGATAAGGTCTACCGCGGTCTATTCTCAAGCGCTCTTTAATAGCGTTATAATAGGGATAACTTCCTCTTCCTCTTCTTCTACAGGTCCTCTAGACCCTAGTTATACTCCCTATCCTCTAGTTCTCCCTTATCTAGGACTTCTTTAACCGATGCTTAGTATTTCGCTATGTTTTTTATAGTTATAGGTTCCGCGGTTGTAGGTTCCGTAGTTATAGGCTTCGCTTATAGTGCCGTTAGCTTGGTTATATGTTCTAGTAAGTAACGTTGTTCTTAGTAACGCTTCCTAAACGTAAGCTTTAGGTCCGCCTAGTTAATTATTAGGTTATATCTTCTTAGCTATAGAAGGCCTAGAATAATTGGATTGTCTTTCGCTAGTATAGTAATAAAGAACCGAAGCTTCTCCCTATACTAGCTAATCCTTAGTTCTAGCACTATACTCTATTCGATCTATAACTTTAGTATACTATTAGCTAAGTAGAGTAGCTTCCTTGTTTCTAGTCTACTTAGCAGTATATCGTTACATACCACGAAACTAAAGTCTATAAAGGCAAGACCTATATAGCCTAAATCTATAAGCGCTATATACGCTATCTTACGCTTGCTTATTATAATATAGGAGGATAATAGGATTGAATTAGCTATCTAACCGATAGCGCTAATAACTAAATCGCTACTACCTTCCCTGTAATAGCCTCTATACCCCTACGTACGTCTTCGCGTAGAGGCTAGGTATTTCCCTAGTACTATTGTTACTATTCTAGGTCTTCCATGCTCTATTCGGGTTCGTAGTACTTAGTATCGTCGTAACCGACTTCTCCTAGAACGTAGCCTTAGTCTATAAGTCGTACGTAGTACACGCTGTAGCCGCCTCTGCTGTTATTGCTGAAGTTCTAGTTATTGTTGTTCTATCAATATAGGTATCCGCTGCCGCCGCGGCCTCCGCCGCCTCCGAATCCGCTGTTGTTATTGTTCTAGTTCGGGCCGCTATTGTTGTTCTAGTTTAGGCCGCTATTGTTGCTAAATCTGCTGTTATTGCTAAATCCGCCGTTATTGCCAAATCCGCCGTTGTTACTAAAGCCACCGTTATTGCCGAATCCGCTATAGTTACTACGGCCGCCCCGCTACCCTCTACCTCTAGCGCCTAGGTTGTTCTAGGCTTGCTTACCTTTCTCTATATATTTCGCTACGATATAGCCCCTTGTACTATAGAGGAAATAGAGACCTATAGCTATATACTACTCCCTCTCTAAGTTAAAGAGTTGTAAGATAGTTGCCTTGTCCTTAGTAGTAGTTACCTAGTTAACGTCTATAGCGTTTAGGTCCTTACCTTCCTTCTTAGTATTGTAGCTATTATAGTAGTTTAGCTTATTAGCCTTCTTTAAGTATTCCTCTATTTTAAGGTTATTAGCCTAGGCCTAGGCTATAGTAACCTATCCCTAGAAGTTATCCTAGGCTAGGAGGTTCGTCTATAGTAGGATCAGATCCTATATTAGCTTCGAAAGCTTCTCTTTTAGCGCGTATACGCAGGTAGCGTTATCCTAGTTACTTAGGTTATAGAGGTTCGAGAACTCTATAATAAAGTCTATAAACTTCACATACTTATCCTTCTACACTATCTTATATAGCTTATTCTCTACATCAGCTACTAGATCTATCGTTATATACTTCTTAGAAAGGAACTTAATAAACTCGTTAGTAGTTATCTATACCTAGGCTTGCTTATCGCCTAGATTTGCGATAATAGTATCGATATAGTTGCTAATTCCTATAGCCGCGATTCCCTCTAGTAGCGAAGCTACGTAGAGGATCTTCGCTTTCTCGGTTATATATTCTAGCGGCCTTATAGCCTATCGCGCTATGATCAGCGTCTTCTATATTCTAAATTGTATAGTTCGCTTCGCTAAGTCCTACTTAGAGCCCGAAAACGCAGATGCGTACGGTATACTACCCTCTCTAGCACCGCCGCCGCTACTGCCTAGCTTCCTAGACTCGATTAGCCTTGTTAAAACGTTGTTCTTTACTTACAGTACTATAGCCTTCTCGTTCGCCTTATTCGCCCTAACTATCTATCTTTAGATTTCCTCGGTTACGCCCCTAAGGATATATTCGGCTAGGTTCGCTATTATCCTCTCCGTCGTATTGTCCTTTCTAGCTCTTTTAAGCGCTTTTAGTAGGAGGTCGTTACCTATGAACGGCCTATAGTATCCTTCGAAATAACCCTTTAGCTTCGGGTATATCTCTTCTTTTAGGGCTATAGTAGCCTCGCTACGTATATCCTTAATAGGAATAGGCACTTAGGCTACGGAGCTTGCGTTAACGTCTATAGTACTTGTTCTTCTTTATTCGGGTTTCTTAGGTTCGGGGGTTCGGTTTCTTAGGTTCAGGGGTTCGGTTTCTCGGTTTCTTAGGTTCAGGGGTTTAGTTTCTTAGGTTCGGGTTCTTAGGACTGTCTTGTCGTTTCGGGACCGACTATCTTGTTGGTTTCTTAGGTTCAGGGCGGTCGAATTGTAGTTTCGGTTAGTTCGTATAACGTAAATTCGTTGTAATTAATCGACGAGGGTCTACGTACACGAATAGAAAGTACAACTAACTTTCATAGGTAGTAAATGCCTAATGTTAGGGTACGTATATATTCGATATAGTTGTACAAGGAACTTAAGATAGTGGGTGTAGCCCGCCGGGGATATGCCCTACGGCGGGCTCTATATACGCGCTGCAGGCTCTGCAGGCCCTACATCGCACAACCGCTCCACAATGGCCATACGGCCCGCAATGGCCATACGGCCATATGTCACGGCTAGACCCGTAACAATAGGTAAACTAGAGAGAGCGGTAGAAGCTAAGAAGAGAGACTATATACTAGTTCTACCTAAGTAGTTCTTTAAGGACCTACTAAGTTAAGAGAGTATACTAGAGTACGTAAAGTCAATGCTTCTAGTAAGGTTCTATAGCTTTATCGACGCGCTTGCTAAAGGGGATAAGAAGCTTAATAAGATTATAGAGGAGGATTCTAAGAAGTTCTTTAACAAAGCGGATAGACTAGCGCCTACCTTGGACGAGATTAAGGCGCGCTTACTAAAGGAATACTAAGACTTAGTAGCCGCTTTCGTCCTATAAGACGCTAATATCTTACCCCCCTACTATATATATAACTATAGGATCAAGCTACTCCTAGGGAGCGTAGTCCTATATTCGAGGAATCGCCCGATATCGCTAATAGAGCTACGTATACTAAAGCGCTAGCTTGACAATAACCTTACAAAGGGGTTTATCCGGCCCTTGCGATCGAGCGCCTTATTGCCTATCCTAATAGCGTAGAAGCCGGGCGGAGGCATTAGAATCTACATTAACTACCGTAGTATTAACAACGCGACGCTAAAGAGCTAGTACCCTATCCCGCTAATCCAGGAGACCCTAGACTCTATCTATAAGGCGAAGATCTTTACAAAGCTCGATATAATTATAGCGTTCAACTAAGTACACGTGGCGCTAGGCTATAAGTAGCTTATAGCGTTTATTATAAGATTCGGCCTATACGAAACGCTAGTTACGCCGTTTAGCCTATAGGGCGCGCCTACTACCTTCTAGTATTATATTAACGACATCCTCTACAACGCTCTAGATAACTATATAATAGCGTACCTAGACGATATCCTAGTCTACTTAGGCACGCTCGAGGAGTATATTAAGTAGGTTAGGGAGGTACTAACGTGTATAATTAACGTAGGTCTGTAGGTAGATATTGACAAGTGCGAATTCTATACGAAGCGGACAAAGTACCTAGGGCTTATTATTACGCCTAGGGGTATCGAGATAGACCTAGATAAGGTTAAAGCGGTATATAATTAGGAGGCTCTAGAGACAAGGAGGTACCTCTAGCGGTTCTTAGGGTTCGCGAACTTCTACCGCCGATTTATACAAGGTTTTTCGAGCTACGTACAGCCGCTATACGAGCTTATAAAGAAGACAGTAGACTAGGAGTAGTCTAAGTAGTACGAAGCGGCTTTCTAGCGCCTAAAGGTGTACTTTGTTACAGTACTAGTACTGCGGATATATAACTAGGAGAAGTACGCTATAGTAGAAGTTAATACGTTAGACTAGTCAGCGGGTAGAGCGCTACTATAGGAAGGGGATAATAGCAAGTTACATCTAGTTGCTTATTTCTTAGCGAAGTACACTATAGCTAAGTGTAACTATAACATCTATAACAAGGAGCTCCTTACGATTGTTAAGGCGCTCGAAGAATAGCGCCCTAAGCTCGAAGGTATAGCCAAGAGGTTCGATATTATTATAGACTATAAGAACCTATAGACCTTTAGTATAACGAAGCAGCTATTGCTACGCTATATACGCTAGTCGGAGTTCTTATTGCGTTTCGACTTCTAGATTATCTACCGCCTAGGTACAGTAAACGGCCGCCCTAACGCGCTAAGCAGGAAGCTAGAGTTTATACTAAAGGACGTTAAAGATAATAGGCTATAGAACAGGCAGCGCCCCCTGATCGACCCGAGCAAGTTCGACCTAGAGACCTTTAGTAGTAAGTATAACTCTAAGCTACTAGGCGAGATACTAGAGCTCTTTAGCCTTGACGTTTCGTACTACGCTGACGACCTTATTGTAGAGAGCTATACGAGCTTGCTATTTATAGTAGACGTAGTAGAGGCGCTTAGCGACTAGGAGGTACGCGCCTAGCTAAGTAAGATCAAGCGGGAGCTAAGAGTGCCGTTCGCTAAGTGCAAGTTAGTCTTAGGTAGGGCGTTCTACTATAGTAGGCTAATAATTAACCTAGGCAATATAGAGCTCTATTTATAGCGTATCTACCGGATATACGCGTTAGGGCCTAGCGGGTACCTAGGGAGGACGAAGACGCTTAACCTAATAAATAGGTTCTACTAGTAGCTAGGGATAAGCGTGTTAGTAAGGACGTTCGTTAAAGCCTATATTCTATACTTTAAGACGAAGAACCTTTGCTCGAAGCCTATAGGGTTCCTTAAGCCGCTCCCGCTACCGTTAGCGCTATAGCAAGATATATCGATAGACTATATTACGCCGCTCCTACTATATAACTAGAGGGGGTAGGAGTTTAGGCATATAGTAGTAGTAGTTAACTAGCTTATAAAGATACGCTACTTTATTATAACGGCGACACTAGAGGCTAACGAGCTAGCTAACTAGTTTATTAAGCGCGTATACTCGCTCTACGGTATACCGGAGACGATTGTATTAGACAGAGGTATGTAGTTCGTTTTAGGGTTCTAGAGGGCGCTATCGGCGCGCCTTGCGATTACCCTAAGACCCTCGTTAGCGTTCTACCCCTAGACAAACGGCCAGATAGAGCGGATTAACGCGGAACTAGAGTAGTACCTATAGCTATATATTAACTAGGTATAGGATAACTAGGTTAACTAGCTCCTTCTAGCGGAGTTTATAGGGAATAATATAGTCTCTAAGACAACGGGCGTATTACTGTTCTTCGCGAATTATAGCTTTAACTCGAGGATAGGCGTAGAGCCGTCGAAGCTATACCTACCGAACATCTTAGAGTAGTAGAAGCGGGAGTTTTTCCAGGTATTAGAGCTTACGGACTGCTTTAGGGCGATCCTTAGGAAGGTTATAGCGCTAGTAAAGCAGTTACAGGACCGCTATAAGTAGAACGCGAACCGCTATAGGGAGGACGCGCTATAGTACTACGTTAGCGATATAGCGATGCTCGATATATAGAACTATAAAACTAGTAGGCCGACTACGAAGCTCGCGCCGCGGTAGGAGGGCCCGTTCGAGGTTACGAAGGCCTCGTTACACGCGGTAACTCTAAAGCTCCTAGCGAATATAACGATCTTCCCTACGTTCTACGTCTTAAGAGTAAGGCGTTACCTAGGGTAGGGGCTAGCTAGCTAAGAGAGGGTCGACGACGACGTAAGCGCTAACTGTAGGCGCGTAGTTATATAGACTAACGAGGGCGAAAACGTAGTAAAGTAGAGGTTTAAGAAGATCGTAGGGTTTAGTAAGGCAGCAAACGGCCGCTAGTAGTACTAAGTCAAGTAGGAAGGTTATAACAACCTAACTTAGTAACCTACAACGGATCTGCAGGGCTGTAATAACGCTATCTAGGAGTTCTACGACGCGTACCCCAAGCTCCCGGGGCTGCTATCGTAGACGCAAAGAAGGAGGGTGTAGCGGCAGGAGGCAAGGCACTAAGTAAAAGGAACGGGCTATAGATACAAGCATCTAAAATCGAGCGTGTGGAATAGGATAGGCTCTAGATACGAGCATCTAAAATCGGGTGTTTTAGGAGCGTTTGAGATAGCTCTAGAGGCAAGTATCTAGAATTGAACGGTTAGGATAGCTCTGGATACGAGCATCTAAGATTAAGTAAGCGGTTAGGATAGCTCTAGATACGAGTATCTAAAATAGGGGCTATTTTTGTATAGGGGGGCTTGTTTAGAGAGGGAGGGTAGTGTTATAGGTATAGCCTATATCATGTGCTATGTTATATGCCATGCTATATGGTTGGCTAAGCACCCTGTAGCTAGAGGAGCGTAGCTCTACACTAGGTAGAGCTCGCCGCGTAGAGCCTTTAGCCCTTGCGAGCTCCTACGAAGGTTGCACTGTTGTGCAACCTTGTTGTATACGACCGTTACAGCGTATCGATCTCCTTCCCCTACCTTAATCTATTTACTAAAGAGGAGAAGGATACTATTAAGTATACCTTACTCTTCGAAGACTAGGAGGATAAGGTATATAGCTACTAGCGAATACACCTAGGGGAGTTCCTAGATAAGTATACTAAGATCCTATATATAAAGGCTATACTTAGCGGTAGCGCGCGCTAGGTAGTTATAGCGAAGCTCGAGCAGGTTAAAGAGAACCTATATAGTATAGTATTATAGCTATAGAAGACTAGGTCTAACCTCCTAAAGTATCACGGGTAGTAAATGCCCAATGTTAGGGTACGTATATATTCGATATAGTTGTACAAGGAACTCAAGATAGTAGGTGTAGCCCGCTAGGGATAAGCCCTGCGTAGCGGGCTCTACATGCTACAGGCTCTGCAGGCCCTACATCGCACAACCGCTCCACAATGGCCATACGGCCCGCAATGGCCATACGGCCATATATCACGGCTAGACCCGTGACACTACCCTCCCTTAAAACAAGCCTCCTCTTTAAATCAAGCCTACGGTTCGAACGCTCGAATTGTAGCTTCAGTTCCTTCTTAGCACCTACGCTAGGGGCCCTAGCTTGTTCGGATTAGCATTGTAGAACTTCCAAATAGTATTATCGCAGCTACGTAGATCCGTTACTAGCTACTAAGTCAGCTAGGCGTAGCCCTCCTA
>MU853405.1:62385-84142 GCA_033297235.1 Trichocladium antarcticum
CTCCCTCTAGTTCTAGTCGCTATTCCTCTAGTGCCTTGATTACCGCTAATAGCTCCTTGTTATAGATGTTGTAATTGCATTCCTATACTAAGTGCTTCGCGCTAAAGTAGGCTACTAGGTACTAGTCGCCGTTATCGTCTTGCTATAGTAGCGTTCCGCCTACTAACTAGTCTAAAGCGTTAGTTTCGACGACTATAGGCTTATCCTAGTTGTAGATCCTTAGCGCTAGCGCCATCGAGAAGTACGTTTTTAGTTGTTCGAAAGCTAGATAGTATAGTCTGCTCTATTCCTAGCTTATTGTCTTCTTTATAAGGTTGTAAAGTAGCTATACCACTCCTAAGAAGTTCTTAATAAATCGTTAGTAGAAGTTCGCGAAGCCTAAGAACCGTTATAGCTACCGCTTTATTATTAGCGGTTCCTAGGATACGATAGCTACTACCTTCTCTTTGTCTATATCGATACTACCTAGCGTAATGATTAGGCCTAGGTATTTCGTTCTTATAGTATAGAATTTGCACTTGTTAATATTAACCTAGAGACCTACCTAGTATAGTCTCTTTAGTACCTCCTTTACTTATTTAACGTAGTCTGCTATATTCGTAGAGTAGATTAGTATATTGTCTAGGTACGCTATAGCGTATACGTCTAGTATATTATATAGCGTGTTATTAATATAGTACTAAAACGTAGCAGGCGCTCCTTACAGCCCGAACGGCGTAACCAGCGATTCGTAAAGGCTAAATTGTATTACAAACGCTATTAACTATTCGTAGCCTTCCGCTACTTAGACTCTATTAAACGCTGCGATAACATCTAGCTTTATAAAGATCCGCGCTCTATAGATAGAATCGAGTGTCTCCTTAATTAGTAGTATTAGATATCGACTCTTTATCGAAACGTTATTTAGACCTTAGAAGTTAGCGTAAATCTATACTCTACCTTCTAGCTTCTAGGTAAGTAGTAAAGGCGCTCCCGTACTTAATTTCGATAATTAGATAAAGCCTTTCGTCAGGTGGTTATCTAGCTAGCGCTTAACTATATATAGTTCTATTAGTAAGAACGGTCTGTTCCTTAAGAACAGTAGCTTACTTCCTAGTATTAGCTCGATTTTATAGTTATATAATCTGTACGGTAGTAGCGTATCCGCCTCCTAGGGAAGAAAAGTCTCGAACGTATTGTAATACTCCGCTAGTAGGCGTTTTAAGATATCCGCTACTATTAGCTAGGGTTTGTTACTCTTCTTGAAGAATTTCTAAGTATCCTCCTTTATAATCCTATAAATCGTCTCTATATCGCTCTAGAGGGCGTTTACGAACTTGTAGTACCGTTCTAGGAATACTAAAGTATAGTCCTCTAGCGAGCCTTTATAGTTTAATATCCGTTTGTAAAAGTCGTCTAGTAGGGCGTAGAGCGTAGCCCTCTCCTTATCCTTTTTCTCGTTTAGTATTACTTGTTCTAGTTAGTTAACCGTTACGCGCATTACCGTTACGCCCTTCTAGCGGTAGAAAAGTATAAAGTTTAGCGCGTTTAGTATTTTAATATCGTTTTTATTAATCGCCTTGTTATATAGTAGTAGCTTCGGGAGTCGTTTCGGTAGTAGCGGCGCCTATAGGTACCTACGCCCGTTTACCTTCTTCGCTAGTTATAGCCTCCTTATAGGCTTATTTGGAATAACTACTACTCTCGATCCTAGCGGGGATAAGGTCTACCGCGGTCCGTTCTTAAGCGCTCTCTAATAGCGTTATAATAGGGATAACCTTCTCTTCCTCTTCTTCTATAGGTTCTCTAGACCCTAGCTATACTCTCTATCCTCTAGTTCTCCCTTATCTAGGACTTCCTCGACCGATGCTTAGTATTTCGCTATGTTTTTTATAGTTATAGGTTCTACGGTTATAGGTTCTATAGTTATAGGCTTCGTTTACGGTACCGTTAGCTCGGTTATATATTCTAGTAAGTAATGTTGCTCTTAGTAACACTCCCTAAACGTAAGCTTTAGATCCGCCTAGTTAATTGTTAGGTTGTATCTTCTTAGCTATAGGAGGCCTAGAATAATCGGGTTATCTTTCGCTAGTATAGTAATAAAGAACCAAAGCTTCTCCCTATACTAGCTAATCCTTAGTTCTAGTACCGTACTCTATTCGATCTATAACTTTAGTATACTATTAGCTAAGTAAAGTAGCTTCCTCGTTTCTAGTCTACTTAGTGGTATATCGTTACGTACTACGAAACTAAAGTCTATAAAGGCAAGACCTATATAGCCTAAATCTACAAGCGCTATATATACTATCTTACGCTTGCTTATTATAATATAGGAGGATAATGGGATTAAATTAGCTATCTAACCGATAGCGCTAATAACTAAATCGCTACTACCTCCTCTATAATAGCCTCTATACCCCTACGCGCGTCTTCGCGTAAAGGCTAGGTATTTCCCTAGTGCTATTGTTACTATTCTAGGTCTTCTATACTCTATTCGGGTTCGTAGCGCTTGGCATCGTCGTAATCGACTTCCCCTAGAACGCGGCCTTAGTCTATAAATCGTACGTAGTATACGCTATAGCCTCCGCTATTATTACTAAAGTTCTAGTTGTTGCTATTCTGTTAATATAGGTATCTGCTGCCGCCGCGGCCTCCGCTACCTCTAAATCCTCCGTTATTACCAAATCCGCTGTTGTTATTGTTGAATCCGCCGTTATAGTTATTCTAGTTCGGGCTACTATTGTTATTCTAGTTTAGGCTGCTACTATTATTGCCGAATCCGCCGTTATTGCCAAATCCACTGTAGTTGCTGCGGCCGCCCCGCTACCCTCTACCTCTAGCGCCTAGGTTGTTCTAGGCTTACTTGCCTTTCTCTATACATTTCGCTATAATATAGCCCCTTATACTATAGAGGAAACAGAGACCTATAGCTATATACTACTCCCTCTCTAAGTTAGAGAGTTGTAAGATAGTCGCCTTGTCCTTAGTAGTAGTTACCTAGTTAACGTCTATAGCGTTTAGGTCCTTGCTTTCCTTCTTAGTATTATAGCTATTATAGTAGTTTAGCTCGTTAGCCTTCTTTAAGTGTTCCTCTATTTCGAGGTTATTAGCCTAGGCTTAGGCTATAGTAACCTATCCCTAGAAGTTATCCTAGGCTAGGAGGTTCGTCTACGGTAGGATTAGGTCCTATATTAGCTTCGAAAGCTTCTCTCTTAGCGCGCGTACGTAGGTAGCGTTATCCTAGTTACTTAGGTTATAGAGGTTTAAGAACTCTATAATAAAGTCTATAAACTTTACGTACTTGTCCTTCTACGCTATTTTACGTAGCTTATTCTCTATATTAGCTACTAGATCTATCGTTACGTACTTCTTAGAAAGGAACTTAATAAACTCGTTAGTAGTTATCTATACCTAGGCTTACTTATCGCCTAGATTCGCAATAATAGTATTAATATAGTTGCTAATTCCTATAGCTGTAATTCCCTCTAGTAGCGAAGCTATATAAAGGATCTTCGCTTTCTTAGTCGCGTATTCTAGCGGCCTTATAGCCTATCGCGCCGTGATTAGCGTCTTCTATATTCTAAATTATATAGTTCGCTTCGCTAAGTCCCGCTTAGAGCCTAAGAACGTAAAGGCATGTAGCATACTACCCTCCCTAGCGCCGCCGACGCCGCCTAGCTTCCTAGACTCGATTAGCCTTGTTAAAACGTTATTCTCTACTTATAGTACTATAGCCTTCTCGTTTACCTCGTTCGCCCTAACTATCTATCTCTAAATTTCCTTAGTCGCGCCCCTAAGGATATATTCAGCAAGGTTTGCTATTATCCTCTCTGTTATATTATCCTTTCTAGCTCTCTTAAGCGCTTTAAGTAGGAGGTTATTACCTATAAACAGCCTATAGTATCCTTCGAAATAACCCTTTAGTTTTAGGTATATCTCTTCCTTTAGGGCTATAGTGGCCTCGCTATATATGTCCTTAATAGGAATAGGCACTTAGGCCGTAGAGCTTACGTTAACGTCTATAGCGCTTGTTATCTTCTCTATTTAGGTTTCTTAGGTTTAGGTTCTTAGGTTCAGGGGTTTGGTTTCTTAGGTTCGGGGGTTCGGTTTCTTAGGTTCAGGGGTTTAGTTTCTTAGGTTTAGGTTCTTAGGCTTAGGTATCGGACTATCTTGTCGTTTCGGGACTAACTATCTTGTTAGTTTCTTAGGTTCGGGGCGGTCGAATTGTGATTTCGGTTAGTTCGTGTAACGTAAATTCGTCGTAATTAATCAACGAAGGTCTACGTATACGAACAGAAGGTACAACCAACTATCATAGGTGGTAAATGCCCAATGTTAGGGTACGTATATATTCGATATGGTTGTACGAGGAACTTAAGATAGTAGGTGTAGCCCGCCGGGGATAAGCCCTGCGCAGCGGGCTCTATATGCTACAGGCTCTGCAGGCCCTACATCGCACAACCGCTCCACAATGGCCATACGGCCCGCAATGGCCATACGGCCATATGTCACGGCTAGACCTGTGACATAAAGACCCTTTATAACTAATATATAACGTATAACGTAGTTATAGTAGCAATTAACAAGCTAGAACTACTAGCGTAGAAGAATAAGTTCGTAGCGTTTAATAACTTCCTTACTGAATTTACTACCCTAGCTAATACCGCTAGCGTCGATAACGTAACAAAGGTCTAGATACTCTAGCTTAAGATCTCCCCCTACCTTTTAAGCGCTATAGTTACGTAGGTAATACTCCTACTAGCTAATAACTTTAAGCTCTAGGCTACGTTAGCCGGCTAGCTCGCGACTAACCTAGAGGGAGAGGACTTTAGGTAGAAGCTATATAGCGGAACTAGAAGCGGTAGGACTAGGGGTAGTAGTAATAATAACGGTAGAGGCAGTTACCCTAACGCAATAGAGATCGACGTAGTAACACTTGTAGCGCTTACCCCCTAGGAGAAGGAATAGCGTAGGGTAAGTAGCTTATACTATAAGTATAGTAGGGCCGACTATATCGCAAGGGCTTACTAAGTAGGCTGCGGAGGCTAAGGGGACTGCGGTAACGCCTATAGCGCTAGGTAGTTATAGCGTAGAGGCGCCTAAGGTAGTAGAGGGTATAGGTAGACCTCTACCTAAACAAGCGGCTAGCCAACTTCGAAGCTAGGATATACAAACCACTCCTCTAGTTAGGGGAGGGACTAGAGCGCCCCCTAGTTACAGTAGCGAGCTTAATCCAGGAGGTATATACTAAGCTATTTAGGAGGTTCTAGAAGAGGAGTAGGAGGACGTAAGGGAGGAAGCCTAGGCTAGGCCTATAGGGGCTAATAGTAGTCGAGAGAGCAGTAGCTATAGCGAACAAGTAAGCTAAGTAAAAGTAGAAGATAGGGAAGCTAAAGAACAAGAGCCTTAATACGGATAGAGTAGTGGAACTTGCCTAGTAGAAGCGCGAGATAGCGGCCTAGGAGGGGCGCGCTACGCTCGTAACAAGAACAAGAAGACCTATGTCACGACCCAGCCAGCCCTGTCTCTGCAGTCCGCTCTGATTGGCTGCTTCGCACCCACTTAGCGCCCCGTTTCTCATTTCCTATTATATATATAGCTATGTTCTTACACACTCTCTTTCCTCTGTCTCTTCCTTCGATATATAACAATCAATGCAACGTATCTCTCCTATATACTCTTCTAGTACTACTATAAGCCTACGTAAGAGTTATAAGCCCGGTGCTCGTTTCCCTTTATATAGTAGCTAAACCCGTTATAGCTTAGAAGCATTGTCATTCTACAATCCTTATAACTCGTTTTACTATTCTTATAAGTCCCGCCGCCTTGTTCTTTACAATCGCTATTACCAAAGCCCTTATATAGCTTCCTTTGTTTTCCGCTTGAACTGCTCTTATATAGCCGTTCCGCGAAGTCCTTTAAAGTTGCCCCGCCCGCGTATAAGTTAAGCCGCTCTTTAGTGCTACTCTCTCTACCTATTCTAACGTACCTTCTAGATCTCTATCTACCTCTATCTATTGTTCTTCTATAATAGAGTCTTCTACTACTATAGATACTATTAGGAATATTACTATCCTAACGGATATCCTACTTAAAGGTCCTACAGATTAGCCGATCTAGAAGCGTTATATCGAAAGCGCTGCTATTACCCTCTACGTTTATAATATCGTTCGTTTCGATTAGAACGATATTACTAAGGAGGCGATACTTAGTGGTTTTAAGCCGCCCTCTACTATAGAGGCTATTACTACGCTAATAGTATAAGACTAAGCGGAATAGCTCGCTAAAGTAACCGCCTAGAACGAGAAGCTAGTTACTACTTACGGTCTAGAGCCTATCCCTCCTTAACGCCTAAGTTTAGAGAGGATCCTTATCTAGTACTAAGCTAACTAGACTAGGTACGCCGCTTAGCAACTTACTCTAGGTATAAGCGTTAATAAGAAGAACCTAGATACGTTATATAAGGTTATTATCGCTACTGTCGATCGCGAGCGTTATAACGCTACTAACGAGACTAACCTTATAGCGTAGCAACTTAGCGTACGCGCGCTCCTCCGTACTCTAGAACGCTAAGTTAGAATCTTAGATAATATAATTGCGAATATAACCCGCTAATAGTATCTCGCTTGTCTTAAAGAGGCTAAGCAATCTAATATAGACCCGTGGACCTAGATCGCTAACTACCGCTAGGCTTACTAACGCGCTAAAGTAGCCAGTCTCAAGTACATTCATAGTACTCTACCCGTTCTAGACTTCCTTCGCGTAATTAAGGATCGTCTTATCCTAGAATAGGGCCGCTACGAATATAACGTAGTAATTATCGATAACTACGTTAGAAAACCCCTTAAAAGCCTCGAGGACCTAATCTAAGCTGCCGAGACCGTCGTTAGCTATAGCAAGCTAGACTTTAACGGTAGCTTCGCTACTACTAAATCTACTAGTTCTAGCAAACGCTACGATCGGGGTAAGGGAGGTGAAAAATCTTCGTCTACTAAGCCTAAGCACCCCTGCCTATATATAATTTCTAATTACGTTTAGAAGCTAATCGACTATAATAAGCTTAAATCTATATTAACTAGGTTTAAATATCTAAAAGGTCCGGTTAGTCCTAAGTTCGTTTTATAGATCTATAAATAGTTCGCCGAGAAAAAGTAGGATAACCTCCGCGCCTAGCTTAAAAAGGAAGGTTAGGCAATTAAACCCTAGCCTATATCCCTGTCTAGCTCTACTTCGTCTACTAAACCAGGCTTTCCTAGCGTAGTAATAGCTACAATCATTGATCCTACGGAACTCTCAGCCCTTAGTAAAGAAACCGGCTTCGGCAATAGCTTCGGTATCTTCGTAACCATCGATTCTAGCAAATATATCCTATTAGATAGTATCCTAGTTAATAACTATAGAGCAACCTACCTTGTTAACGACCCTATACTCTTAGAAGAAGGGTCCCTTGTTAAGGCGAGGAAGGATAACTATATTAAGGCTAGTACTACCCGTTTCCCTATCTCTAGAAGGGGCAAATAGCGTATTAAGGGAGCACTTAACGGCGTTAACGGCCTACAATCTAAGGATCTAGTTCTTAATAACGTTGTAGTTATTAAGAGATTCTACTCTAACATTATCTCGGAGGTAGCCCTCTATAAGGCTAATATCTAGTACTATAGTTTAGACTATATACTACGTTTCGGTTCGATAGAGAGTAATATTGTTATTGCGTCTCTCCTTTATAGGTACAAGCTAGTATTGTTAGAATATAAGCCTCTCTCTACCTACCTACTATATCCTTATAATTGTAACTCTTCCTTTGCTATTTCTTACAATAAAGAACGAGCTCTTACTAAGATCTACAAGGATCCTCCTACTATACCTTTAGAGTAGTCCCTTGCTATAATCTATAATATCTAACCTAGCCGTCTAGACGACTTCGCTATTAGTTCCGCTACGCTTGTAATATTAGCTATAATAAGCGATACTATAAAACAAGTTCGTTAAGGACTAGGATTAAGATACCCTCTCCTACCCTACGAGGATTCTAAACACCTTTAGTATATCCGCGCTAGTTATTTTAGCTAGGATATACTTAAGGCTCTTGTCTAGAGAGGCTAGAACGTTCGAATTAACGGAACTAAATACATTAACTATAAAGCTTACTCTATTATATATTAGGGAAAAGTCGTCTCCTATAGGCCTTCTATAACTAAGTTAGTACGGCTGTTCTAGCAAGTATTTTAGGACCTTTTCTATTATACGCGTAGGTATAATAGATCTATTTACTCTCTAATTCTTAAAGATAAGTTCTCTAGTAAACCCTTCGTCTTCCGCCTTAAAGATAAGACCTAGGACCTCCTTCTCCCGATTCTTTAATGCTTCGAGGCCTAGGTACAACGCTAATTTAGCGTAGCGATCTATAAGTTTAAGTACAATAACGAAGGCTCCCTTATTAAAACTAGGGATTGTAGCTATACCTGGTACTAGAAATAGTATATAGAACTAGGTATCGAGCTTAAACTCCTTCTATCCAATATATACGAACTAACTAGCGCTATCGAACGCGCTAGTTAAGAAGTTATTACCTGCTCTATTAAGATAATAGCTAGAGCTAGTCTCCTAGGTAACCTCTAGCTAGAAGGAGAGGAGGTATCTACGTAGCTTATTAGTATAAGCCCGAGTTAAATGTATCCTTTAATAAAGTCACTAAACAACGTCCTCCTTACTTAGTTCTAAACCTACTTCTGGTTCTTTTAGCTAGACGTAATTGTCTCCCTTATAGTAGATCTACGGCCTAACTAAACGGCATCTACGTATATAGTTGCCGCGTATATCCTCTATATAAAGAGAGAGAGAGGGATAAGTAGAAACGCGTATATAAGTTAAAGCCTAGAGTATATATTAGTTACCTTGTTAGTTTTAAGGTATTAAACATCTACCGAATCTAGGTTCTAGTATTCTATAAAGTTGTTACAACTTATAATATTACCTTTAATAAGAACTAGTTCTTCGAGAAGGGCGAAAGGAGGTTCGATCTATAGACTATCGCTAAGAAGCGGAATCTAGTAGACTCCCTAGAGCTTTAGCTATACTTGCCTGCTATAGGCGTAGTACTAGGTAGCGTTAAGGACGGTAAGATAGACAATCTAGAAGCGACGACTCCCGCGTCTATATCCCCCGAGTATTCTAAAGACAAGCTTAGGGGTATAGAAACTCCGAATCCTAGTTAGGACTTAGGGGTAACTATATCTAGAACGGTAGCCTAGCGTAATATAAGCAAGCTACCTTTAGTTTCTAGAGACTATATATATAGAGGACTCCCGATACTGGATTAGTTATTTTAAAGTTTAGCCTCTACCCCTACTAGGCCTATAAGCCTAGATAATAATAGGGATTATATATATACTTCTAGAGATAGCCTTAGAAGTATATAAAGCATTGCCTCTAATATAAGCACTGTTTTTAAGGACTTGGTCGATTACTATCCTAAGTACTTTATATACTTAGATAACCTACTTCCTAAGAATTATAGCCTAGAATCTTTAAACCCTAGCTACTACTCCTCTAGCTTAGATAACTCAGACGACACTAACAAACCCGAGTCCCCCGCCTATAAACGTACAAAACGTAAGTACACTAAGTAGGTGTTTGCCCTAGTATCTTGTACGAGCTAGCGGCTTAGGGGAATAGACCTAGAAGACCCTACTAATAACGGTCCTTCTATATCTACCGCTAGGATTGTTAGATTTACTTCGGAAATATATACTCTAGACTATATCTACGTCCCTGAACTTAGAATATAGCAAGCGTTTTACGAAACGTATATACTATACTATAAGGAGGTACTTAATAAGGGAGATCGGGTATACCGTACTCTATATATAGTTATCGCCGCTGCGATTATACCCTAGCACGTAGCTAGACTTAACGCTACCCTAGCCCCTTCCCGCGTTTACTAAGATACCTTTCTTAAAGCTCTAAAGTCTTAGAAGCAACTTACTAAGTATCCGATAGGCAAAGAGTTTGTTAGAGCTACTAAATTAGAGATTTAGAATCTTATAAATCGTAAAACCTAGAGATATATTACTTGGTCCTTTATATCTAAACTCTCTAAGGAGAAGCCCCTACCTCTAAAGTAGGTGTTCGCCTATAAATAGGATAAGGACGGATTCTTAGAGAAATATAAGGCGTGTATCTACGTAAGAGGTAATCTTTAGAGCGCTAATTCGTTATAAAATATATATACTATAACACTTATATCCTATTCCTTCTAGGCTATAATAGCTATCGCCGCTAATATAGATATAGAAGTTAAGTAGTTTAACATTGCCTAGGTATTCCTAAATGCTAAAATAGATAAAGGAATTGTCTATAAGCTCCCTTAGGGGTTTAGGGAGGATTATTTCCTCCTAGCTAGCTTTAAGCAAGGCGATACCTTCGTCGAACTTGAACGAGCGTTATATAGCTTACGCGAATCCCCCCTTCTATAGTATAAAGAGTTCTTCTCTTCGCTCTGTAAACTTAGTCTAATAGCATTAGGTAAGGAACTATACTTGTTTTACAACTAACACCGCTATATAATAGTTCTGTTTTATATAGACGACTACCTTATATTCTACTATAAGGACTACACTAATAAGGCAAACTAGATTATAGATACTCTAGCTACAAAGTACAAAGTATATAGTTAAAGCGACGTCTTATAGTTCCTTAGTATCTACGTCTTAAGAAACTACAAGGATTATATAGTCTATCTAGTCTATAATTAGTACATCGAGCGGATCGCTAAGCGCTTTAATCTTAACAAGGAGACTCGCTTCCTATATATCCTCTTAGAATATAACCTTTACCTATTTAAGGGTCTTACTCTATTTAAAGATATTAAACGGTTCTAGGAACTCGTTGGCTTTATTCTATATATAGCTATTATAATCCGCCCTAATATAGCCTTCGCTATATTATAGCTCTCTTAGTTCTTAAAGAATCCTAGCCCTATATATATTAAGGCTATAGAATACGTTATCGTTTACCTCTTCGGTACTTAGTTTTTAGCTATTCGGTATAGCATTGCCTTTAGGATATATATCCTACTTATCGCCGGCGACGCCTTGTTTGTAGATATCGAGAAGACGCGCCGCTTATCCTAGGGGTATATTATAATGCTATATAGTAGGGTTATTAACTAAAAAGCCTACCGCTAAAAGACCGTTATAACTTCTTCGATAGAAGCTAAGTTACTTACTATTTCTCTTACTACGTATAAGACTATAGCGTTAAAACGCTTCTTTACTAACATTTGGTTCGATCTTAGCAAGCTATACTATATCTTCTATAACAATTAGCAAACTATCTGCCTTGTTATAGGAGACAACTAGCGCGTAGTTACTAAGCTTCGCTATATAGATATCTATAACATATAGGTACGTTAGGAGTATACTAATAGGTTATTCAAGGTTAAGTACCTACCTATAGCTATTATACTAGCAGACGGTCTTACAAAACAGCTACTGCACTAGAAGTTCAAGCACTTCCGCGCTATATTAAACCTCTAAGACGCTCGCTATATTATTAAACAGAGCAAAACGGATCTTTATAATTAAGAGGGTATCTAACACTAGGTATCTAGCCTAAAAGAGCAAAATAGTATATAAGAAAATCACTAAATATAAACGCGGCTATATATATATATACTCCTAGGCTTAATAGCCTAACTTCCTCCTCTTTAACTCCGTACAATAGGCATCTATCGCGGCTAATACATAGTACAAACTACTAATTATAGCTATCGATAACCTTAAAGCTAACGACGCCCCTACGTTATCTAACTCCTAAGCCTCCTTCGCTAATCTAGCTAACTTAGTAGCCGGAACGGCCGAAACGCTACTAGTAACTAGCCTAACTAGAGCAGGAGCCTCTCCCTAGTTAGTAACCTTGTAGGAGCTAACTACAACTAACCTATTATCTAAGGTAGCTACATCGGCGGTAGCTATAGTAGCGGTATACCTCTCCTTAGCCTTAGCCCTTAATATAGCAACCGCCTTAGTAGCTACTTTAGCCTAAGACTTAGTAATCGCCTTAGCCTAGACTTTAGTAGCTATATCCGCCGCTACCTTCTCCTTCTTCTTCTCCTATTCTATTAAGTACTTCGCTATAAGGTAAACCTGTTATAATTACTATACTATTATTAGTACGTAGCGATTAATAGGAATAGAGAAGGAACTTACGCTAGCTATAGCCTCGCTACTCTACTTTATAAAGAGGAACTCTATAGCTATCTCGACTATAAGTTCTAGTAACTTCTTATATAGATATCTAGTACGTAAGTACCGAACGTAGGCTTCGTCCTTATCCTTAGTATCTAGGCGAACTAAGCAAGCGCTACTTAATAACCTATATAGGGCCGAACGTAGGTAACGGCGGCAAACTATAACGTAGGACGTAAAGGTAGCAACATCCTCGTCGCTATTATAACTAGGTATCTAAAAGTTAGCGCGTTAATTAATAAAAACGCTTTAATTAATAGCAATGCGATTAATATACCTAGGCGTAGCAGGAACTATATCTCTCTTCCTTTTGTTATTTAGGGTCTTCGAACTATCGCTAGTCTAAGCCCTAGCCTCGCTCTCTTTAATAGGAGCAGCATCGTCGGCGCTAACGGCAATAACCTCTTCTTCTTCCTCTTCTTCTTCGTGCGCCGTATGTAGATTCGCGCGTCTAGCTACATAGGCTTTCTCTAATAACGCTACACGAGCAACGGAGGCAGCTATACCCCAAGTATTCGGAGCTATTATTGTTTTTGTTATTATTATAGTTATAGTTAGAGGGGTTAGTAGCGGATTGTTTTTTTCTTTTTTTTGTTATTATAGGACGGTTTGGATTTAACTTCGTAAAATAGGCGACTAAAGATCGTATACGACCGACCAATATAACCGCGTTCTAATTAGCTAGGATCTACATTAGTATATCTTCGATTTTATTATTTATTCGTACTCCGATATGCCTTACGGCGCGCCGGTCCTGCTACTGGTTTATATACAAAGGAAACCGTACCCCCTGAACAGGGGGCCGGGTAAAAACCCCTGCCTACGCTTCTGCTTCAGCGCTTTGAATCTATTATACTACGTGTTAAAGGTAGCCCCTGTCTCCTTTAGCGGCTCGATTCGGCACTTCCTGCACCCTCTCCGCTACTTTTAGCCGCTTTCGCGGCTATCGTAGCTTCTAGTTGCAGCCTATAAGCTACGCTATACTCCGTTAGGCGCCCCGAATCTATTAACTAGCTAATAACTACCTTTACTAAGCTCTTGTACGGCTATATAGCTTGTTATAAGACGAGCTGCAGATCCCGTCGTAACTATATTTGTAACTCCTCCTAGGTTCTATACTTTAGTGGATCTTTGTACTATACTACCAGGTGTTCGATCGTTTCTTTGCCCTCGCTATACTCGTAGTATAGTGTAGTAATCTCTAGGACGTTCACCCTATTTAGGTACTCCTAGAGGCCGATGTCCCTGCTACGCGCCTAGGTAAGTAGGGAGCTCTAAGCCTTACTTAGACCCTTATATCTCTTAAGGGCAAGGTCTATAAATAGTTATATTAGAGGGTCCTTATCTACTAAATAGTATATAGGTCTTCTTACTCTCGTTACAAGCGTAGCGCGCCTCTCCCGGGCCGCTATCTTACGCTCCTGCTAGGCGAGTTCTATTACTCTATCCGTATTAAGGGTCTTGTTCTTTAGCTTCCCTATCTTCTACTTTTACTTAGCCTACTCGTTTGCTACGGCTACTGCTCTCTCGACTGCTGTTAGCCCCTATAGGCCTAGCCTAGGCTTCCTCCCTTACATCCTCCCGCTCCTCTTCTAGAACCTCCTAAATAGCTTAGTATATACCTTCTAGATTAAGCTCACTACTATAACCAGGGGGCGCCCTAGTCCCTCCCCTAACTAGAGGAGTGGTTCATATATCCTAGCTTCGAAGTTAGCTAGCCGCTTGTTTAGGTAGAGGTCTACCAGTAGGACCTAGGCCTCTGTCTCTAGGTACCTAATTAGCGTAGTTCTATAGCCTCCTACTACTACGCGGAGGCCCCTACTTTAGTCCTTCGCTAGCTTCTTAGCTATCCCCTTTAGCTTGCTCCCTTTACTAACTATAGTTAGGACGTAGTAGCTCGCTACTCTATATATTACTACGCTCTTTATATACTTTGTATATACCTCCTAGGCCTTCGTAAGGCTTAGGCCCTACGTCTTCGCCGCAATCCTCGTTAGTACAAACTCCTAGGTAGCAAGCTTCTTCTTAACCGCGCCGCGGTGCGCTTGCTATAAGAGCTTCTAGTCTAGCTAGACCCTAAGGAACCTAGCGGACTTAACTAGTTTAATATCTATATACTTACCTCTATCTAGGAGGGTGAGCTTAGCTAGGTCTAGCTACTACCTTCGGTTCTTATTAAAGTGGATTAGTTTGTACTTCTACGCTACGAACGCTATTCCCTACGTTCCCGCCTACTTTAAGCAGGTTCCCTACGTTCGCTCGAGCTAGCGGATATTTACCTTAGCTAACTTTCCAAATACTAGTAGGTTTGTATCGTCGGTAAAGCCCGCTATACTAAGGTATAGGTACTCTCTCCTTAGGTCCTTATATAGTAATATAATATATAGGATAAACAGGACGGGTAATAGGGGGGACCTCTAGGGTACCCCCGCTATAACTAGGATATTATCTGTTACCTTCCTGTTAAAGTAGAGGATCGCGACCCTATCTATTAGCTATTCCTATACCTAGAGTACTATCTACTTTAGGTAGCTAAGCTCCTAGAGCGTAGCTAGTAGTCTAATGTAGTTAACTATATCGAAGGCTCTAGCGATATCTAGTTATAGGAGGGATACTAAGGTACCTTAGCGCTATACCTCCTAGACCTAGGCTATAACTAGTTAGACCGCTAGCTCGGTCGATCTAGTCGCCTAGTTACCTATCTACTTAGTAGGGAGCAGCCTATAGACCTCCGCCACTACTATAATCCTTCTCGCTACTACTGCCTCGATTACCTTCCCTATAGTCGGGAGTAGCGTAATAGGGCAGTAACCTCCTAGGGTACGGTATATATCGGGTGTCTTTCCTAGCTTCTATAGGACTACCGTCTTAGCTCTTTTAAACGTAGCTAGGAACTATACTAGCTGTAGGTACCTTGTAGTTAGGGCCGTAAGGATCTAGCTTAGCGGTTAGCCGCACGCCTTTAGGAATCCTATCGGGAGTATATCCTCCTCTAGGGCCTTCTATAGGCTCGCTTTATCCTATATCGCTTCTATCGCTAGGAAGCTTACAAGCTCCTAGACCTTAAACCTCTATTCCTACTCCTCCTTAAGGTCTAGGTTCTAGATATCGCTAAGGTCTACCTTTAGGCTTAGGAAGAACTTCTTTGCAAGCGCCTCTACCTTATTCTAGTACGTCGTTAGATCTAGGCCGCCGTCTAGGCCCTTTAGGGCCGGGAGCTTTGGTAGCTTAGGGGGGAGGAAGCTCCTAAGCCTTGCCTATCGCTCGAGCTACTATAAGGTCTCCTCTCTAGCTTCCTCGATCGTCTTCCTCTAGGAGCGCCTCTTTTCTTCCGCTATTTCCGTTACTAGCTCTCTTTACTTCTTATTAAGCTTCTTCTTATAGAACTATATAGGGGTCCTCCGGAGCTCCCTCTCTACCTTCTTCGCTGCCTTCGACGCCTCCTCTACCTTTCCTATCTACTATAGGGAGCTCCTCCCCCTTAATTCCTTCCTCCTAAGGGCTATCGCGTAGGCAATAGCTATTAGCTCCGTAGCTAGCTCTTCGAACACCTCCTCTAGCCCCTTTCTCGTCTTGATCCTTACCTTTAGCCCCTCTAGTCCTCTATTGTCAAGCTATATCCTTAGTAGCAAGTACGCTACCTCTACCTTTATTAGCTTCTTTAAGACCTTCTTCTAGTTCTACCCTTCTAGCGCCTTCCCCCTTAGGAATAGGCTATCAAGCTTTACTTTAAGCACCTATAGGTAGTAGTCCGACCCTCCTTTAATCTTCTTCTCTAAATACGTTATCGTTAGGTCTATTAAAGCCTAGATATAGTCGATCGTTAACGTCTTGCCCCTTTACTCTCCTATAGGGGTTCTTGTAACTATACCCTATAGGGTTTATAGGCTTAGGTCCTACTTATAAGCTAGCTCGAGGAGCTCTTTGGACTTCCTCTTATATCGCCTAAACTTGTCCTAGACTAGGTTCTAGAGGTTAAAGTCTCCCGCTAGGATTATAGCGTAGGCTAGGCCCTAATAGGCTAGGAGGCTCTTTAGGATAGTCTTATCTACTATATAGTTATTATATACTAACTAGAGCTCTAGACCCCTCCTCCCTAGCTCTAGGAACTATACCTTACACTACTACGCGCTTGCCTTATATTCCTACTGTCCGATGTTGAACTTCTTATATACGTATATCGCCGCTTTTCCCTATTATATATAAACTAGGTAGTACTATAAGCTCTAGGGGCAGTAGGCTGCCCCTTGCTTACTAAGCTATAGTTCCTAGACTGCGATTATATCGAACTCCGCCTCCTCTAGTAGAATCTCTATATTCTGCTTTACGCCTCTAGTGTTCTAGAGTATAGTTTTAAAGATTATCCTCTCCGCTAGCTATACCTTCGTCCTTTAGCTCGTTTTAGGTTAGGGGGATAGTTACCGCTGCTAGTAGACCCTAGGGCTAGGTGTTCTATATACTTAGGATACTAGTAGCCTATATATTAGGTACTTCCTAGGCGCTTAGGGGTTCCGCCTAGGATCCTTAGGATCCCTGGCGCTATTGCTACGGTAGCGGCGGTCCCGACGTAAATAGGGCTATAGCCGGGCCGAACTACAGTCGGCTCTACGATATGTCCTTGCTTACTACGGTAGGGCGCCTTTTAGTGTTAGGAACCTAGGCCTCTTTGCTCCAACCCTCTAGTATCCCTCCCTATCCTCCTCCTCTACGCCTTAGCGTATAAACGCGAATAGTAGCTTCGCGGGCTCTGGTCTAGTAGGTTCGAATGTTCTAGGCCTATGTTAGTACGCTTCTTTAGCCCCCTCCTACGCTCTTACCCTCTCCCTATACTCCTTCGACCACCTAGTATACTTTCCGCTATATACTAGGCACCTTAGTAGGAGATAGCCCTTATAGGTAAGGCACTAGGCCTCCCTTTCCTTTCCTCCTGCTCCGTAGGCCCTTGTCCTATATCTTCTATATAGGGGTTCCTTTAGGTAGTACCTCTAGATATATCCCTACTTCTAGTACTTAAAGCACTACTTTAGCTCGAGCGCTACCTAGTATAGTTCGTAGTTTAGTACTTAGGTATCCTAGATAACTCCGAAGTTATACGCCGCTCTTGCCTTGTCTTAGCTCTTAAAAGTCACTAGTACCGTCGCTCTTATAAGCTCTAGCTTGCTAGGGATCCTGAACTTAACTATATTCACCATATAGAAATCCAGTCCCTAGGTAAACTCCGCTTTAGTAACTCCCTAGATCTCTAACCTCGTTAGACCCTTTAGGAGTACTACGAAGGTCCTATAGGCTTCCTTCGCTTACTCCCTAAACGCTTAGTAGATCTACTAGTTGTTCTTAGTATACTATTCCTTCGCTACTTTATCCCTAAAGGTAATAATAGTGTCCCCGCTAGGGAGCTTCCTTATAGCGACTACTCCCTTCTATATAGACTAGTTGTTAATCGCCTAGATAATCTCTAGGGGGGTTCTCTTCGTAAGGTTAGCCGGTAGGCCGTTACCTTAGATAAGGATTTCCTTAGCGATCCTTTAGGGGATCGCCTTTGCGGGTTGCGCTTAGGGCGCTAGGGCTCCTGCCGCGATTGTTACCTAGGAGCGGTTAGGACCCTATCCTACGCTTATAGTAGCTAGGGCGCTTATAAGCGCGGCCCGCACTTCCTTAGCGACGATCTTCCTTATAGTCGTATAGTTAAAGCCTTCTAGGCCTCCTTTAGTACTCTATAGCTAGTTAATAGCGCTCTATACCTAGGCTAGGATCTCTCTCGCTACTCCCTAGGTAATGTTCTTCTTGTTTAGGCTAACTAGGGCGACTATACTATCGAGTATAGCCTTAATATCGCCTAATCCGCGTTGTTCCTAGCAGGGGGGGGGTTAGTGCTACTACTATTAGTATTAACAGGGGGGTTAGCGGTAGGTCTGCTAGTAGTTACAGGGGCCGCTTAGGGGCGCTCTGTAGGGGGGTTCGGGTCCGTTGTACCGGGACTCGGATAGGCCTTTTAGGGCGGGTAGGGTACCCCTAGTAGCAGGGGCAGGGGGGGGGAGGTTACTATCGACCTCTATACTAGGTCCGGTATAGGCTATTAGGGCCGGCGCCGGGTAGATCCGTTATAGATCCGGGTTATAGGTCTAGGCAGTATAGAAGAAGATTTCTAGGAGCTATACGTAGCTCGTTTTCCCTATCTTCCTACGCCTGCAGCACCTGCGTAGCGTCTCGCGCGTAGATGCACCCGGTATAGTTAGATAGAGCTCGTCGGGAGCTTTCTAGCGATATAGGTTTCGGCCGTTTTGGCGCGCTGCTGCACCAGTTGGTGCGGGCCTGTTTGCGAAGAAAGTTTTCTTCGATTTTATATAACGCGACGCTAGGTTATATATTATCAACCCTACTCTAGCAATTCGAGCCTTCGACCTCCTATTTTCAGCATCTCGCCGCCGCTAGCTAGCTAGATGTTCTCTTTTAGCTGCTTCGTAGCTAGGGGGTATATTACAACCTAGCTAGCCCTATCTCTATAGTCCGCTCTAATTAGCTGCTTCGTACCTACTTAGCGCCCCGTTTCTCATTTCCTGTTATATATATAGCTATGTTCTTACACACTCTCTTTCCTCTGTCTCTTCCTTCGATATATAACAATCAATGCAACGTATCTCTCCTATATGCTCTTCTAGTGCCACTATAAGCCCACGCAAGAACCTACGTACCGCTTGGTAGATAAGGACACCCTAATATAACTATTTACAGACCTTACCTTTAAGAGATATAAGGGTCTAAGCAAGGCTTAGAGCTCCCTACTTACCTAGGCGCGTAGCAGGGACATTGGCCTCTAGGAGTACCTAAATAGGGTAAACGTCCTAGAGATTACTACGCTATACTACGAGTGTAGCAAGGGCAAAGAAACGATCGAACACCTAGTAGTATAGTATAAAGATCTACCGAAGTATAGAACCTAGGAGGAATAGTAAATATAGTTATAACGGGATCTATAGCTTATCTTACAACGAGCTATATAGCTATATAAGAGCTTAGTAAAGGTACTTGTTAGCTAGTTAATGGATTCGGGGCGCCTAATAGAGTATAGCGTTGCTTGTAGGCTGTAACTAGAACCTACAAAGGCTATAAAAGCGGCCGAGAGTAGCGAAGAGGGTATAGGAAGTGCCGAACTAAGCCGCTAAGGGAGATAAGGGCTATCTTTTATATATAGTATAATAGATTCAAAGCGCTAAAGTAGGAGAGTAGATAGGGGTTTTTACCTAGCCCCTTGTTTACGGGGTATAGTTTCCTTTATATATAAACTAGTAGTAGGACTAGCGCGCTATAAGGTATATTGGAGTATAAATAAATAAAATAGTAGAGGATATAGTTTTAGTAGTAACGCGCAAGGATAGTAGCAGCTTACCTAGGGATAGTAGTAGCCTACGTAATAAGGCTATAGCTATAGTAGGTTTTAGGGCTTTAGTTAAGCTCCCTCTAGAGGCCTCCTAGCTTGCGGTAGCGTAAGTAGCTACGCTAGGGCCTACTAGAGGGGCCAAGGCAGGCTCGCTATACGTTTTATAGATACCCCTAACCAAAGCGGTTTTATCGTTAGAGAGGTAGATAAGCAGGAGGAGTATAGCGCTTACTAGGCTAGAGAGCAACCCCCTAGCTTTAGCTTCTTATATAATAACTAGGGAAACAAGAAGCTCCTATAAACCATCGCTTATAGGAGGGGTACCGCTAGCTATAGGAGGGATAGGGAGATAGTTTAGTTATTAGTACAGTAGGTAGTAGCGCTAAATCTATTCTCTTATTATTGTACCTAGTAGTTAGTAAGTATAATTATTATTATTTATTTGTACTTCGATATACCTTATAGCGCGCCTATCCTGCTACTAGTTTATATATAAAGGAAACTGTACCCCCTGAACAGGGGGCCGGTTGAAAACCCCTGCCTACGCTTCTGCTTCAGCGCTTTAAATCCATTATACTACGTGTAAAAGATAGCCCCTATCTCCCTTAGCGGCTCGGTTCGGCACTTCCTATACCCTCTCCGCTACTCTCGGCCGCTTTTATAGCCTTTGTAGCTTCTAGTTATAGCCTACGAGCAACGCTATACTCTGTTAGGCGCCCTAAATCTATTAACTAGCTGATAACTACCTTTGCTAAGCTCTTATATAGCTGTATAGCTTGCTGTAGGACAAGCTACAGATCCTATTGTAACTGTATTTGCGATTCCTCCTAGGTTCTATACTTCGGTAGATCTTTTGTAACGGTCGTATACAACAAGGTTGCACAACAGTGCAACCTTCGTAGGAGCTCGCGAGGGCTGAAGGCTCTGCGCGGCGAGCTCCACCTAGTGTAGAGCCACGCTCCTCTAGCTACAGGGTGCTCAGCCAACTATATAGCATAGTATATAACATAGCATATAATACAGGCTATATCTGTAACACTACCCTCCCTCTCTAAACAAGCCCCCTATATAAAAATAGCCCCCTATCCCGGGTACTCGCATCCGGAGTCAGAGTTATCTCAGCGCCTACCCTAGCGCTACGCCTTCCTTCTCTACATCTACGATAGCAGGCCCGGAAGCTCGGGGTATATATCGTAGAACTCCTAGATAGCGTTATTACAGCCGTGTAGATCCGTTATAGGTTACTAAGTCAGGTTGTTATAACCTTCCTACTTAACTTAGTACTACTAGCGACCGTTCGCCGCCTTACCGAACCCTACGATCCTCTCGAACCTCTACTCTACTACGTCTTCGCCTTCGTTAGTCTATATAACTACGCGCCTACGGTTAGTGCTTATATCGTCGTCGACCCTCTCTTAGCCGGCTAGCCCCTACCCTAGGTAGCGCCTTACTCTCGAGACGTAGAATGTAGGGAAGATCGTTATATTCGCTAGGAGCTTTAGAGTTACTATATATAATAAGGCCTTCGTAACCTCGAACGGGCCCTCCTATTATAGCGTAAGCTTTATAGTTAGCCTACTAGTCTTATAGTTCTATATATCGAGCATTACCCTGTCGCTAACGTAGTACTATAGCGTATCCTCCCTATAGCGGTTCGCGTTCTATTTGTAGCGGTCCTATAACTACTTTGCTAGCGCCGTAACCTTCCTAAGGATCGCCCTAAAGCGGTCTACGAGCTTAGATACCTAGAGAAACTCCTGCTTCTACTACTCTAAGATATTTAGTAGGTATAGCTTCGACGGCTCTACGCTTATCCTAGGGTTAAAGCTATAATTCGCGAAGAATAGTAATACGCCCGTTATCTTAGAGACTATATTGTTCCCTATAAACTCCGCTAGAGGGAGCTAGTTAACCTAGTTGTCCTACGCCTAGTCGATATATAGCTGTAGGTACTACTCTAGTTCCACGTTAATCCGCTCTATCTAGCTATTTATCTAGGGGTAGAATGCTAATAAGGGTTTTAGGGTAATTATAAGGCGCGCTAATAGCGCCCTCTAGAACCCTAAAACGAACTATATACCTCTATCCGATACGATCGTCTCTAGTATACTATAGAGCGAGTATACGCGCTTAATAAACTAGTTAGCTAGCT
>MU853405.1:115094-129280 GCA_033297235.1 Trichocladium antarcticum
GTAATAGGGAAAAGTAGCGATATATATATATAAGAAGTTCAACATTAGATAGTAGGAATATAAGGTAAGAGTATAGTAGTATAGAGTATAGTTCCTAGAGCTAGGGAGAAGGGGTCTAGAGCTCTAGTTAGTATATAATAACTATATAGTAGATAAGACTATCCTAAAGAGCCTCTTAGCCTATCGGGGCCTAGCCTATGCTATAATCCTAGCGGGAGACTTTAACCTCTAGAACCTAGTCTAGGATAAGTTTAGGCGATATAAGAGGAAGTCTAAGGAGCTCCTCGAGTTAGCTTATAAGTAGGACCTAAGCCTATAAACCCTATAGGGTATAGTTATAAGAACCCCTATAGGAGAGCAAAGGGGTAAGACATTGATAATCGACTATATTTAGGCTTTAATAGACCTAACGATAACGTATTTAGGAAAGAAGATTAGGGGAGGGTCGGACTACTACCTATAGGTGCTTAAAGTAAAGCTCGATAGCCTATTCCTAAAGTAGAAGGCGCTAGAAGGGTAGAACTAGAAGAAGGTCTTAGGGAAGCTAATAAAGGCGAAGGTAGCGTACCTGCTACTAAGGATATAGCTTAATAATAAAGGACTAGAGGGACTAAAGGTAAGGATTAAAACGAGAAAGGGGCTAGAGAAGGTGTTCGAAGAGCTAGCTATAGAGCTAATAGCTATCGCCTATATAATAGCCCCTAGGAGGAAGGAGTTAAGGGGGAGGAGCTCCCTATAGTAGACGGGCAAGGTAGAGGAAGCGTCGAAGGTAACAAAGGAGGTAGAGAGGGAGCTCTAGAGGACCCTTATATAGTTCTATAAGGAGAAGCTTAATAAGAAGCAAAGAGAGCTAGTAACGGAAATAGTAGAGGAAAAGAGGCGTTTCTTAAGGAAGCTAGAGAGGAGACCCTATAGTCGCTCGAGCGATAGGCAAGGCTTAGGAGCTTCCTCCCCCTTAAACCGCCGAAACTCCTAGCCCTAAAGGGCCTAGATAGTAGCCTAGATCTAACAACGTACTAGAATAAGGCGGAAGCGCTCGCGAAGAAGTTCTTCCTAAGCCTAGGGGCGGACCTTAGCGATATCTAGGACCTAGACCTTAAGGAGGAGTAGGAATAAGGGTTTAAGGTCTAGGAGCTTATAAGCTTCCTAGCGATAGAAGCGGTATAGGATAAAGCGAGCCTATAGAAGGCTCTAGAGGAGTATATACTCCTGATAGGATTCCTTAAAGTATATAGCTAACTACTAAGCTAGATCCTTACAGCCCTAACTACAAGGTGCCTATAGCTAGCGTAGTTCCTAGCTACGTTTAAAAGAGCTAAAACGGTAGTCCTACGGAAGCTAGGAAAAACACCTAATATATACTATACCCTAGGAGGTTACTACCCTATTACGCTACTCCTAACTATAGGGAAGGTAATCGAGGTAGTAGTAACAAGAAGGATTATAGCGGTAGCGGAGGTCTATAGGCTGCTCCCTACTAAGTAGATAGGTAACTAGGCGAGTAGATCGACTAAGCTAGTAGTCCGACTAGTCGTAGCCTAGGTTCAGGAGGTATAGCGCTAAGGCGCCTTAGTATCCCTCCTATAACTAGATATCGCTAGAGCCTTCGATATAGTTAACTACGTTAGGCTACTAGCTACACTCTAGGAGCTCGGCTACCTAAAGTAGATAGTACTCTAGGTATAGGAATAGCTAATAGATAGGGTTACGATCCTCTACTTTAATAGGAAGGTAATAGCTAATATCCTAGTTATAGCGGGGGTACCCTAGGGGTCCCCCCTATTACCTATCCTATTTATCTTATATATTATATTACTATATAAGGACCTAAGGAGAGAGTACCTACACCTTAGTATAGCAGGCTTCGCCGATAATACGAACCTACTAGTGTTTAGAAGGTCGGCTAAGGTAAACGTCCGCTAACTTAAGCGAGTATAGGGAACCTACCTAAAGTAGGCGGGAACGTAGGGAATAGCGTTCGTAGCGTAGAAGTATAAACTAATCTACTTTAATAAGAACTAAAGATAGTAGCTAGACCTAGCTAAGCTTACCCTCCTAGATAAAGGTAGGTATATAGATATTAAACTAGTTAAGTCCGCTAGGTTCCTTAGGGTCTAGCTAGACTAGAAGCTCTTATAGCAAGCGTACCGCGGCTCGGTTAAGAAGAAGCTCGCTACCTAGGAGTTCGCGCTAACGAGGATCGCAGCGAAGATATAGGGCCTAAGCCTTACAAAGGCCGAGGAGGTATATACAAAGTATATAAGGAGCGTAGTAGTATATAGAGTGGCGAGCTACTATATTCTAACTATAGTTAGTAAGAGGAGCGAGCTAAAGGGGATAGCTAAGAAGCTAGCGAAGGACTAGAGCAGGGGCCTCTACGTAGTAGTAGGAGGCTATAGAACTACGCTAATTAGGTACCTAGAGACAGAGGCCTAGGTCCTACTAGTAGACCTCTACCTAAACAAGCGGCTAGCTAACTTCGAAACTAGGATATACAAACTACTCCTCTAGTTAGGAGAGGGACTAGGGCGCCCTCTAGTTATAGTAGCGAGCTTAATCTAGGAGGTATATACTAAGCTATTTAGAAGGTTCTAGAAGAGGAGCGGGAGGATATAAGGGAGGAAGCCTAGGCTAGGCCTATAGGGGCTAATAGTAGTCGAGAGAGCAGTAGCTATAGTAAACAATTAGGCTAAGCAAAAGTAAAGGATAGGGAAGCTAAAGAATAAGACCCTTAATACGGATAGAGTAGTAGAACTTACCTAGTAGGAGCGCGAAATAGCAGCCTAGGAGGGGCGCGCCGCGCTTGTAATAAGAGCAAGAAGACCTACGTACTACTCGGTAGATAAGGACCCCCCGATATAACTATTTATAGACCTTGCTCTTAAGAGATAGAAGGGTCTAAGTAAGGCTTAGAACTCCCTGCTTACCTAGGCGTATAGTAGGGACATTAGCCTCTAGGAGTACCTAAATAGGGTGAACGTCCTAGAGATTACTACGCTATACTATAAGTATAGTAAGGGCAAAGAAAAGATCGAATACCTAGTAGTATAGTATAAAGATCTACTAAAGTATAGAACCTAGGAAAAGTTACAAATATAGTTACAACAGGATCTATAGCTTGTCTTACAATAAGCTATATAGCTATATAAGAGCTTAGTAAAGGTAGTTATTAGCTAGTTAATAGATTCGGGGCGCCTAACGGAGTATAGTGTAGCTTATAGGCTATAACTAGAAGCTACAAAGGCCGCAAAAGCGGCTAAGAGCAGCGGAGAGGGTATAGGAAGTGCCGAACCAGGCTGCTAAGGGAGACAGGGGCTATCTTTTATATATAGTATAATAGATTCAAAGCGCTAAAGCAGAAGCGTAGGCAGGGGTTTTCACCTGGCCCCCTATTCAGGGGGTACGGTTTCCTTTGTATATAAACTAGTAGCAGGACCGGCGCGCCGTAAGGCATATCGGAGTACGAATAAATAATAAATATATAGTTGGCTAAGCACCCTGTAGCTAGAGGAGCGTAGCTCCACACTAGGTAGAGCTCGCTGCGCAGAGCCTTTAGCCCTTGCGAGCTCCTACGAAGGTTGCACTGTTATACAACCTTGTTATATACGACCGTTATAGGTACCCGCTAGGCCCTAACGCGTATATCTAGTAGATAAGCTATATATAGAGCTCTATATTGCCTAGGTTAATTATTAGCTGTCACGGGTCTAGCCGTGACATATGGCCGTATGGCCATTGCGGGCCGTATGGCCATTGTGGAGCGGTTGTGCGATGTGGGGCCTGCAGAGCCTGCAGCGTATATGGAGCCCGCCGCAGGGCATATCCCCGGCGGGCTACACCTACTATCTTAAGTTCCTTGTACAACTATATCGAATATATACGTACCCTAACATTAGGCATTTACTACCTATAATAGTTGGTTGTACCTTCTGTTTATATACGTAGACCTTTGTCGATTGATTATAACGAATTTATATTGTACGAACTAACCGAAATTACAATTCGACCGCCCCGAACCTAAGAAACTAACAAGATAGTTAGTCTAGAAACAATAAGACAGTTCTAAGAACCTAAACCTAAGAAACCGAACCCCCGAACCTAAGAAACCGAACCCCCGAACCTAAGAAACCTAAATAAAGAAGAACGAGACCTCCGAACCTAAGAAACCCGAATAAAGAAGAACAAGTACTATAGACATTAACGTAAGCTCCGTAGCCTAAGTGCCTATTCCTATTAAGGATATATATAGCGAGGCCGCTGCGGCCCTAAAGGAAGAGATATACCCGAAGCTAAAGGGTTATTTCGAAGGATACTATAGGCCGTTCATAGGTAACAACCTCCTACTTAAAGCGCTTAAGAGAGCTAGAAAGGACAATATAACGGAGAGGATAATAGCGAACCTAGCCGAACATATCCTTAGGGGCGCGACCGAGGAAATCTAGAGATAGATAGTTAGGGCGAACGAGGCGAACGAGAAGGCTATAGTACTATAAGCAGAGAATAACGTTTTAATAAGGCTAATCGAGTCTAGGAAGCTAGGCGGCGGCGGTAGCGGTACTAGAGAGGGTAGTATACTATACGTATCTACGTTTTCGGGCTCTAAGCGGGACTTAGCGAAGCGAACTATATAATTTAGAATGTAGAAGACGCTAATTACGGCGCGATAGGCTACAAGGCCGCTAGAATACGCGACTAAGAAAGCGAAGATCCTCTATATAGCTTCGCTACTAGAGGGAATTGCGGCTATAGGAATTAGTAACTATATTAATACTATTATCGCGAATCTAGGCGATAAGTAAGCCTAGGTATAGATAACTACTAACGAGTTTATTAAGTTCCTTTCTAAGAAGTACGTAACGATAGATCTAGTAGCTAATATATAGAACAAGCTATATAAGATAGCGTAGAAGGATAAGTACGCGAAGTTTATAGACTTTATTACGGAGTTCTTAAACCTCTATAACCTAAGTAACTAGGATAACGCTACCTACGTACACGCGCTAAGAGAGAAGCTTTCGAAGCTAATATAGGACCTGATCCTACTATAGACAAACCTCCTAGCCTAGGATAACTTCTAGGGATAGGTTACTATAGCCTAGGCCTAGGCTAATAACCTTAAAATAAAGGAATACTTAAAGAAGGCTAACAAGCTAAACTACTATAATAGCTATAATACTAAGAAGGAAGGTAAGGACCCGAACGCTATAGACGTTAACCAGGTAACTACTACTAAGGACAAGGTAACTATTTTACAACTCTCTAACTTAGAGAGGGAGTAGTATATAGCTATAGGTCTCTGTTTCCTCTATAGTATAAGGGGCTATATCGTAGCGAAATGTATAGAGAAAGGCAAGTAAGCTTAGAACAACCTAGGCGCTAGAGGTAGAGGGTAGTAGGGTAGCTACAGCAACTACGGCAGATTCGGCAATAACGGCGGATTCGGTAATAACGGCGGATTTAGTAATAACGGCGGATTTAACAACAATAGCGGCCCGAACTGGAACAACAATAGCGGCCTAAACTAGAATAACAATAATAGCGGATTCGGAGGCGGCGGAGGCTACGGCGGCGGCGGATACCTATATCGATAGAACAATAATAACTAGAACTTTAGCAATAACAACTAGAACTTCAGCAATAACGGCGGAGGCTGCGGCGCGTACTATATACGATTTATAGACTAAGGCTACGTTCTAGGAGAAGTTAGTTACGACGATACCAAGCACTACGAACCTAAATAGAGCACGGAAGACCTAGAATAGTAACAATAGTACTAGGGAAATACCTAGCCTCTATACGAAGACGTACGTAGGGGTATAGAGGCTATTATAAGGGAGGTAGTAGCGATTTAGTTATTAGCGCTATTGGTTAGATAGCTAATTCAATCCTATTATCCTCCTATATTGTAATAAGCAAGCGTAAGATAGTATATATAGCGCTTGTAGATTTAGGCTATATAGGTCTTGCATTTATAGACTTTAGTTTCGTAGTATATAACAACATGCTACTAAGTAGACTAGAAACGAGGAAGCTACTCTACTTAGCTAATAGTATACTAAAGTTATAGATCGAATAGAGTACGGTACTAGAACTAAGGATTAGCTAGTATAGGGAGAAGCTTCGGTTCTTTATTACTATACTAGCGAAAGACAATCCGATTATTCTAGGCCTCCTATAGCTAAGAAGATACAACCTAACAATTAACTAGGCAGACCTAAAGCTTACGTTTAGAGAGCGTTACTAAGAGCAACGTTACTTACTAGAATATACAACCAAGCTAATAGTACCATAAGCGAAGCCTATAACTATAGAACCTACAACCGCGGAACCTACAACTATAAAAAACATAGTAAAATACTAAGCATCGGTTAAGGAAGTCCTAGATAAGGGAGAACTAGAGGATAGAGAGTATAACTAGGGTCTAGAGAACCTATAGAAGAAGAGAAAGAGGAGGTTATCCCTATTACAACGCTATTAGAGAGCGTTCGAGAACGGACCGCGGTAGACCTTATCCCTACTAGGATCGAGAGCGGTAGTTATTCCAAATAAGCTTATAAGAAGGCTATAACTAGCGAAGAAGGTAAATAGGCGTAGGTACCTGTAGGCGCCGCTACTACCGAAACGACTCCCGAAGCTACTACTATATAATAAGGCGATTAATAAAAACGACATTAAAATACTAAACGCGCTAAACTTTATACTTTTCTACCGCTAGAAGGGTATAATAGTAATGTACGTAACGGTTAACTAACTAGAATAAGCAATACTAAACGAGAAGAAGGATAAGGAGAGGGCCGCGCTTTACGCCCTACTAGACAACTTTTACAAGCGGATATTAAACCGCGAAGGCTCGCTAGAGGACTATACTTCGGTACTCCTAGAACGGTACTATAAGTTTGTAAACGCCCTCTAGAGTAACGTAGAGACGATTTATAGGATTATAGAGGAGGACACTTAGAAATTCTTTAAGAAGAGTAACAAACCCTAGCTAATAGTAGCGGATATCTTAAAACGCCTACTAGTAGAGTATTGCAATATGTTCGAGACTTTTCTTCCCTAGGAGGTAGATACGCTACTACTATATAGATTATATAACTATAAAATCAAGCTAATACTAGGAAGTAAGCTACCGTTCTTAAGGAATAGACCGTTCTTACTAATAGAACTATATATAGTTAAGCGCTAGCTAGATAACTACCTAACGAAAGGCTTTATCTAACTATTAAAATCAAGTATAGGAGCGCCTCTACTACTTACCTAGAAACTAGAAGGTAGAGTATAGATTTGCGCTAACTTCTAAGGTCTAAACAACGTTTCGATAAAAAGTCGATATCTAATACTACTAATTAAGGAAACACTCGATTCTATCTATAGAGCGCGGATCTTTACAAAGCTAGATGTTATCGCGGCGTTTAATAGAGTCCGAGTAGCGGAAGGCTACGAATAGTTAATAGCGTTTATAATATAATTCGGCCTCTACGAATCGCTAGTTATACCGTTCGGGCTATAGGGAGCGCCCGCTACGTTTTAGCACTATATTAATAACACGCTATACGATATGCTAGACGTATACGCTACGGCGTACCTAGACGATATACTAATCTACTCTACGAATATAGCAGACTACGTTAAGCAAGTAAAGGAGGTGCTAAAGAGACTATACTAGGTAGGGCTCTAGGTTAATATTAATAAGTACAAGTTCTATACTATAAGAACGAAATACCTAGGCCTGATCATTACGCCGGGCGGTATCGATATAGACAAAGAGAAGGTAGTAGCTATTGTATCCTAGGAACTACTAACAATAAGGCAGTAGCTACAACGGTTCTTAGGCTTCGCGAACTTCTACTAACGATTTATTAAGAACTTCTTAGGAGTAGTATAGCTACTTTACAACCTTACGAAGAAGACAATAAGCTAGGAATAGAGCAGACTATACTATCTAGCTTTTAAACAACTAAAAACGTACTTCTCGATAGTACTAGCGCTAAGGATCTACAACTAGGATAAGCCCGTAGTCGTTGAAACTAACGCTTTAGACTAGTTAGTAGGCGGAACGCTACTATAGCAAGACAATAACAGCGACTAGTACCTAGTAGCCTACTTCAGCGCGAAGCACTTAGTATAGGAATGCAATTACAATATCTATAATAAGGAGCTATTAGCGGTAATCAAGGTACTAAAGGAATAGCGACTAGAACTAGAGGGAGTAAACGGCCGGTTTGATATTATTACGGACTATAAGAACCTTTAGACCTTCGTAACGATAAAGCAACTATCCTTAAAGTATATACAGTAGTCCGAATTCCTATTACGATTTAACTTCTATATTATCTACTAGCTAGGATCGGCAAACGCAATGCTAGATACGCTAAGCTATAAGCTAGAACATATACTATAGGGTATAGAGGATAACCGACTCCGGAACCGTAAGAGGCTACTAATCGACCCCGACTAGTTCGATCTAGAGATATTTAAACTACTAAGACTATATAACGAGGCGATTACAGTTAACTAGTTAGACCTATTAAGATATATCGACGATCTACTAAACGAAATATATACGAGCTTGGATCTGCTAAAGGCAACGCTTAGGGCGCTAGCAGACCCTAGGACCAGAGCTTGGCCAAAGGACATTAAAACAAGGCTCAAAGTGCTATACGCGGAGTACTATACTATTGTAGGCAAGGTATATTACTATAGGAGAATGCTTATTAACCTAGACAACGACAAGATATAACTATAACTAATTTACCGAACCTAAGTATCGGGACCTAGAGGCTACCTAGGAAGAACCAAGACTATCGACCTAATAAATCGGAAATACTAGTAGACCGGGATAACTAGTACTATTCGTGATTACTATAACGCCTACTTGCTATATAATAAGACGAAAACGCTAAGGGCGCTACTAACGGGCTTTCTAAAGCCGCTACTAGTGCTACTCTCGCTATAGCGGGATATATTAGTGGATTACATTATACTATTGCCGCTATATATAAGGAGAAACCGAACCTTCAACTATATCGTAGTAGTAGTAGACCGACTAACGAAAATGCGCTACTTTATCCTAATAGAGACCTTAGAAGTAGATAAGTTAACGGACCGCTTTATAGAACGGGTCTATAGCCTATATAGCCTGCCTAAGACGATTATATTAGATAGAGGTATATAGTTTGTTTTAACGTTCTAGAGAATACTATCGTCGAGATTAGCGGTAACTCTAAAACCATTATCGGCGTTCTACCTATAAACGAACGGCCAGACTAAATAGATTAACGTAGAGTTAGAGTAGTATTTACGCCTTTTCGTCAACTAGGTATAGGATAACTAGGCGGATTAGATACCGCTTGTAGAGTTCGTAAGGAATAATATATCGTTAGAGATAATAGGAGTATTACCCTTCTTCGCGAACTACGGTTTCTACCTACGTATAGGCGTAGAACCGAGCAGACTATACCTACTAGAACTCTCAGAAGCTTAGAAGAGGGAGTTTTTCTAGGCGATAGAGATATCTATACGCTTTAAAGTAATACTAGATATAGCGAAGGTACTAGCGAGGTAAGCGCAGGACCGTTATAAGATCAACGCGAACGCTAAACGTAGCGACGCCCCGGTCTATAGAATCGGCAACAAGGTAATGCTTAATATATAGCATTATAAGACAGGGCGCCCGACAAAGAAGCTCGAACTACGCTAGGAGGGACCATTCGAAGTTACTAAAGCGGCGTTATACGTAGTAACGCTACGCCTTCTAGCGAATATAAAGATATTCGACACGTTCTACGTATTACTAGTTTAGCTATAGTAGGGCGAGCAGGGAATCCTAGGGTAAGCTAACGTATAGAGAGATATAAGGGCGAACCGTAGTAGGGAAGTAAGGCGCTAGGACAACGGCGTTAAAGTAGTTAAATAGAGATTTAAAGAGTTTCGAGACTTTAGGAAGGTAGAGAATAGGAGGTAGCAATACCTAGTTAAGTAGGAGGGCTACGCCTAGCCGACTTAGTAGCTAGTAACGGATCTACACGGCTACGATAATGCTATTTGGAAGTTCTACGATACTAATCCGAACAAGCTAGGGCCCCTAGCGTAGGTGCCGAGAAGGAACTGAAGCTACGATTCGAGCGTTCGAGCCGTAGGCTTAATTTGAAGAGGAGGAGGCTTGTTTTGAGGGAGGGTAGTGTTACAGGTCTAGCCGTGATATATGGCCGTATGGCCATTGCGGGCCGTATGGCCATTGTAGAGCGGTTGTGCGATGTGGGGCCTGTAGAGCCTGCAGCGTATGTGGAGCCCGCCGTAGGGCATATCCCCGGCGGGCCACACCTACTATCTTGAGTTCCTCGTACAACCACATCGAATATATACGTACCCTAACATTGGGCATTTACCACCCGTGATATTAGCCTACTATAGTAGAACGCCCTACCTAAGACTAACTTACACTTAGCGAACGGTACTCTTAGCTTCTGCTTGATCTTACTTAGCTAGGCGCGTACCTCCTAGTCGCTAAGCGCCTCTACTATATCTACTATAAATAGCGAGCTCGCGTAGCTCTCCGCGATAAGGTTATTAGCGTAGCGCGAAACGTCGAGGCTAAAGAGCTCTAGTATCTCGCCTAGTAGCTTAGAGTTGTACTTACTACTAAAGGTCTCTAGGTTGAACTTACTTAGGTTAATTAGGGGGCGCTGCCTATTCTATAGCCTATTATCTTTAATGTCCTTTAGTATAAACTCTAGCTTCCTACTTAGTACGTTAGGGCGGCCGTTTACCGTACCTAGGCGGTAGATAATCTAGAAGTCGAAACGTAATAAGAACTCTAACTAGCGTATATAGCGTAGCGACAGCTACTTCGTTATACTAAAGGTCTATAGGTTCTTATAGTCTATAATAATATCGAACCTCTTAGCTACGGTTTCGAGCTTAGGGCGCTATTCTTCGAGCGCCTTAATAATTACAAGGAGCTCCTTATTATAGATATTGTAGTTACACTTAGCTATAGTATACTTCGCTAAGAAATAAGTAACTAGATATAACTCGCTGTTATCCCCTTCCTATAGTAGCGCTCTACCTACTAACTAGTCTAACGTATTAACCTCTACTATAGTGCGCTTCTCCTAGTTATATATCTATAGTGCTAGTGCCGTAACAAAGTATACCTTTAGGCGCTAGAAAGCTACTTTATACTACTTAGACTACTCCTAGGCTACTATCTTCTTTATAAGCTTGTATAGTAGCTATATATAGCTTGAAAAGCCTTGTATAAATCGGCGGTAGAAGTTTATAAACCCTAAGAACCGCTAGAGGTACCTTCTTGTCTCTAGAGCCTCCTAATTACATACTGCTTTAACCTTGTCTAGGTCTATCTCGATACCCCTAGGCGTAATAATAAGCCCTAGGTACTTCGTCCGCTTTGTATAGAATTCGTACTTATTAATATCTACCTATAGACCTACGTCGATTATACGCTTTAGTACCTCCCTAACCTACTTAATATACTCCTCGAGCGTGCCTAAGTAGACTAGGATATTATCTAGGTACGCTATTACGTAGTTATCTAGAGCGTTGTAGAGGATATTGTTAATGTAATACTAGAAGGTAGCGGGCGCGCCCTATAGGCTAAATAGCGTAACTAGCGTCTTATATAGGCCAAATCTTATAATAAACGCTATAAGCTACTTATAGCCTAGCGCTATATATACTTAGTTAAACGCTACAATTACATTAAGCTTTATAAAGATCTTCGCCTTATAGATAGAGTCTAGGGTCTCCTAGATTAGCAGGATAGGGTACTAGCTCTTTAGCGTCGTGTTATTAATACTATAGTAGTTAATGTAGATTCTAATACCTCCGTCTAGCTTCTACGCTATTAGGATAGGCAATAAGGCACTCGATTACAAGGGCTAGATAAACCTCTTTATAAGGTTATTATCGAGCTAGCGCTTTAGTATATATAGCTTTATTAGCGATATCGGGCGATTCCTCAAATATAGGACTATACTCCCTAGGAGTAGCTCGATCCTATAGTTATATATATAGTAGAGAGGTAAGATATTAGCGTCTTATAGAACAAAAGCGGCTACTAAGTCTTAGTATTCCTTTAGTAGGTACGCCTTAATCTTATCTAGGGTAGGCGCTAGTCTATCTACTTTATCGAAGAACTTCTTAGAATCCTCCTCTATAATCTTATTAAGCTTCCTATCCCCTTTAGCAAGCGCGTCGATAAAGCTATAGAACCTTGCTAGGAGTATTGACTTCGCGTACTCTAGTATACTCTCTTAACTTAGTAGGTCCTTAAAGAACTACTTAGGTAGAACTAGTATATAGTCTCTCTTCTTAGCTTCTACTATACTCTCTAGTTTATCAATAATAGTCTATATAACTACTACGCCCTTCTATTAGTATTCCGCTAGGAAGCTTGCTATAACGGTCGGATACAACAAGGTTGTATAACAGTGCAACCTTCGTAGGAGCTCGCGAGGGCTAAAGGCTCTACGTAGCGAGCTCTACCTAGTATAGAGCCACGCTCCTCTAGCTATAGGGTGCCTAGCTAACTATATAGTATAGTATATAATATAGCTCCTAACATAGGCTATGCCTATAACACTACCCTCCCTCTCTAAACAAGCCCCCCTATATAAAAATAGCCCCTATTTTAGATACTTGTATCTAGAGCCCATCCTATTCTACACGCTCGATTTTAGATACTTATATCTATAGCTCGTTCTACGCTCGATTTTACTTAGCGCCTTGCCTCCTGCCGCTATACCTTCCTTCTTCGCGTCTACAATAGCGGCCCTAGGAGCTTAGGGTACATATTATAGAACTCCTAGATAGCGTTATTATAGCCGCGTAGATCTGTTATAGGTTGCTAAGTCAGGTTGTTATAACCTTCCTACTTAACTTAGTACTACTAGCAGCTGTTCGCCGCCTTACTAAACCCTACGATCTTCTCGAACCTCTACTCTACTACGTCTTCGCCCTCGTTAGTCTATATAACTACGCGCCTACGGTTAGTGCTTATGTCGTTGTCGACCCTCTCTTAGCTAGCTAGCCCTTACTTTAGGTAGCGCCTTACTCTCGAGATATAGAATATAAAGAAGATCGTTATATTTACTAGGAGCTTTAGAGTTACTACGTATAACGAGGCCTTTGTAACCTCGAACGGGCCTTCCTACTATAGCGCGAGCTTTATAGTCGGCCTACTAGTCTTATAGTTCTATATATCGAGCATTGCTATATTACTAACTTAGTACTATAGTATATCCTCCCTATAGCGGTTCGCGTTCTGCTTATAGCGGTCCTATAACTACTTTGCTAGCGCCGTAACCTTCCTAAGGATCGCCTAGAAGCAGTCCGCGAGCTCTAATACCTAGAAAAACTCCCGCTTCTACTACTCTAAGATATTTAGTAGGTATAGCTTCGACAGCTCTACGCCTATCCTTAGGTTAAAGCTATAATTTATAAAGAATAGTAATATACCTATTATCTTAGAGACTATATTATTCCCTATAAACTCTACTAGAAGGAGCTAGTTAACCTAGTTATTCTACGCCTAGTTAATATATAGCTATAGGTACTGCTCTAGTTCCGCGTTAATCCGCTCTATCTAGCCGTTTGTCTAGAGGTAGAACGCTAACAAGGGTTTTAGGGTAATCGTAAGACGCGCCGATAGCGCCCTCTAGAACCCTAAAACGAACTACGTACCTTTATTTAATATAATCGTCTCTAGTATACTATAGAGCAAGTATACGTACTTAATAAACTAGTTAGCTAGCTCGTTAGCCTCTAGTATCGCCGTTATAATAAAGTAGGATATCTTTATAAGCTAGTTAACTACTACTACTATATACCTAAACTCCTACCCCCTCTAGCTATATAGTAGGAGCGGCGTAATATAGTCTACTAATATATCTCGCTATAGCGCTAACGGTAGCGGGAGCGGCTTAAGGAACCCTATAGGCTTTAAGCAAGGGTTCTTTATCTTAAAGTATAGAATATAGGCTTTAACGAACGTCCTTACTAATACGCTTATCCCTAGCTACTAGTAGACCCTATTTATTAGATTAAGCGTCTTTGTCCTCCCTAGGTACCTGCTAGGCCCTAACGCGTATATCTAGTAGATAAGCTACAAATAGAGCTCTATATCGCCTAGGTCGATTATTAGCCTACTATAGTAGAACGCCCTA
>MU853405.1:129810-151364 GCA_033297235.1 Trichocladium antarcticum
CCCCTGTTAATACTAATAGTAGCAGTACTAACCCCCCCCCCGCTAGGAACAACGTAGATTAGGCAATATTAAGGCTATACTCGATAGTATAGTTACCCTAGTTAGCCCAAACAAGAAGAATATTGCCTAGGGAGTAGCAAGAGAGATCCTAGCTTAGGTATAGAGCGCTATTAACTAGCTATAGAGCGCTAAAGGAGGCCTAGAAGGCCTTAACTATATAACTATAAGGAAGATCGTCGCTAAGGAGGTACAGGCCGCGCTTACAAGCGCCCTAGCTACTACGAGCGTAGGATAGGGTCCTAACCGCTCCTAGGTAACGATCGTGGCAGGAGCCCTAGCGCCCCGAGCGTAACCTGTAAAGGCGATCCCCCGAAGGATCGCTAAGGAAATCCTTGTCTAAGGTAATAGCCTACTAGCTAACCTTACGAAGAGAACCTCCCTATAGATTATCTAGGCAATTAATAACTAGTCTATATAGAAAGGAGTAGTCGCTATAAGGAAGCTCCCTAGTAGGGATACTATTATTACCTTTAGGGATAAAGTAGCGAAGGAATAGTATACTAAGAACAACTAGTAGATCTACTAAGCGTTTAGGGAGTAGGCGAAGGAAGCCTATAGGACCTTCGTAGTGCTCCTAAAGGGTCTGACGAGGTTAGAGATCTAGGGAGTTACTAAAGTAGAGTTTACCTAGGGACTAGATTTCTATACGGTAAATATAGTTAAGTTTAGGATCCCTAGTAAGCTAGAGCTTATAAGAGCGACGGTACTAGTAACCTTTAAGAGCTAAGACAAGGCGAGAGTAGCGTACGACTTCGGAGTTATCTAGGACGCCTAAGTACTAGACTACGAGCCGTACTAGGTAGCGCTTGAGCCGAAGCAGTGCTTTAAGTGCTAGAAGTAAGGATATATCTAGAGGTACTACCTGAAGGAACCCCTATACGGAAGATATAGGGCAAGGGCCTATAGAGTAGGAGGAAAGGAAGGGGAGGCCTAGTGCCCTACCTATAAGGGCTACCTCCTACTAAGGTGCCTAGCGTATAGCGGAAAGTACACTAGGTGGTCGAAGGAGTATAGGGAGAGGGTAAGAGCGCGGGAGGGGGCTAAGGAAGCGTACTAGTATAGGCCTAGAACATTCGAACCTACTAGACCGGAGCCCGCGAAGCTACTGTTCGCGTTTATACGCTAAGGCGTAGAGGAGGAGGATAGGGAGGGGTACTAGAGGGTCGGAGCGAAGAGACCTAGGTTCCTAACACTAAAAGGCCGCCCTACTGTAGTAAGCAAGGATATATTATAGAGCTGACTATAGTTTGGCCTAGCTATAGCCCTATTCGCGTTAGGACCGCCGCTACTATAGTAATAGCGCTAGGGATCCTAAGGATCCTAGGCGGAACCCCTAAGCGCCTAGGAAGTGCCTAATATATAGGCTACTAGTATCCTAAGTATATAGAATACCTAGCCTTAGGGTCTACTAGTAGTAGCAACTATCCCCTAACCTAAAACGAGCTAGAAGACGAAGGTATAGCTAGCGGAGAGGATAATCTTTAAAACTATACTCTAGAACACTAGAGGCGTAAAGTAGAATATAGAGATTCTACTAGAGGAGGCGGAGTTCGATATAATCGCGGTCTAGGAACTATAGCTTAGTAAGCAAAGGGCAGCCTACTACCCCTAGAGCTTACGGTACTACCTAGTTTATATATAATAGGGAAAAGCGGCGATATATATATATAAGAAGTTTAATATTAGATAGTAGGAATACGAGGTAAGTATATAGTAGTATAGGGTATAGTTCCTAGAGCTAGGGAGAAGGGGTCTAGAGCTCTGGTTAGTATATAACAACTATACGGTAGATAAGACTATTCTAAAGAGCCTCCTAGCCTATTAGGGCCTAGCCTACGCTACAATCCTAGCGGGAGACTTTAACCTCTAGAACCTAGTCTAGGACGAGTTCGGGCGATATAAGAGGAAGTCTAAGGAGCTCCTTAAGTTAGCTTATAAGTAGGACCTAAGCCTATAAACCCTATAGGGTATAGTTACAAGGACCCCTATAGGAGAGCAAAGGGGCAAGACGTTAACGATCGACTATATCTAGGCCTTAATAGACCTAATAACAATATATTTAGGGAAGAAGATTAGGGGAGGGTCGGACTATTACCTATAGGTACTTAAAGTGAAGCTCGATAGCCTATTCCTAAAGGGGAAGGCGCTAGAAAGGTAGAACTAGAAGAAGGTCTTAGAGAAGCTAATAAAGGCAAAGGTAGCGTACTTGCTACTAAGGATATAGCTTAACGATAGAGGACCGGAGGGGCTAAAGGCAAGGATTAAGATAAGAAAGGGGCTAGAGGAGGTATTTAAAGAGCTAGCTACGGAGCTAATAGCTATCGCTTATACAATAGCCCCTAGGAGGAAGGAGTTAAAGGGGAGGAGCTCCCTATAGTAGATAGGCAAGGTAGAGGAGGCGTCGAAGGTAGCGAAGGAGGCAGAGAGGGAGCTCCGGAGGACCCCTACGTAGTTCTATAAGGAGAAGCTTAACGAGAAGTAAAGAGAGCTAGTAACGGAAATAGCGGAAGAAAAGAGGCGCTCTTAGAGAAAGATAATCGAGGAAGCAGGGGAGGAGACCCTATAGTAGCTCAAGCGATAGGTAAGGCTTAGGAGCTTCCTCCCCCCCGAGCTACCGAAACTCCCGGCCCTAAAGGGCCTAGATAGTAGCCTAGATCTAACAACGTACTAGAATAAGGCAGAAGCGCTCGCGAAGAAGTTCTTCCTAAGCCTAGAGGCAGACCTTAGCGATATCTAGGACCTAGACCTTAAGGAGGAGTAGGAATAGGGGTTCAAGGTCTAGGAGCTTATAAGCTTCCTAGCGATAGAAGCAGTATAGGACAAAGCAAGCCTATAGAAGGCCCTAGGGGAGGATATACTCCCGATAGGATTCCTAAAGGCGTATGGCCGACCACTAAGCTAGATCCTCGCGGCCCTAACTACAAGGTACCTATAGCTAGCGTAGTTCCTAGCTACGTTTAAGAGAGCTAAGACGGTAGTCCTGCGGAAGCTAGGAAAGATACCCGATATATACTATACCCTAGGAGGTTACTACTCTATTACGCTACTCCCGACTATAGGGAAGGTGATCGAGACAATAGTAGCAAGAAGGATTATAGTAGCGGCGGAGGTCTATAGGCTGCTCCCTACTAAGCAGATAGGTAACTAGGCAAGTAGATCGACCAAGCTAGCGGTCTAACTAGTTATAGCCTAGGTCTAGGAGGTATAGCGCTAAGGCGCCTTAGTATCTCTCCTATAACTAGATATTGCCGGAGCCTTCGATATAGTTAACTACGTCAGACTATTAGCTACGCTCTAGGAGCTCGGCTACCTAAAGTAGATAGTACTCTAGGTATAGGAATAGCTAATAGATAGGGTTACGATCCTCTACTTCGATAGGAAGGCAATAGACAATATCCTAGTTATAGCGAGGGTACCCTAGGGGTCCCCTCTATTACCCGTCCTATTTATCTTATATATTATATTACTATATAAGGACCTAAGGAGAGAGTACCTACACCTTAGTATAGCAGGCTTTGCCGACGATACGAACCTACTAGTATTTAGAAAGTCGGCTAAGGTAAATGTCCGCTAACTCGAGCAAACGTAGGGAACCTGCCTAAAGTAGGCAGGAACGTAGGGAATAGCGTTTGTAGCGTAGAAGTATAAACTAATCCACTTTAATAAGAACCGAAGGTAGTAGCTAGACCTAGCTAAGCTCGCCCTCCCGGACGGAGGTAGGTATATAGATATTAAACTAGATAAGTCCGCTAGGTTCCTTAGGGTCTAGCTAGACTAGAAGCTCTTATAGCAAGCGTACCGCGGCGCGGTTAAGAAGAAGCTCGCTACCTAGGAGTTCGCGCTAATAAGGATCGTAGCGAAGACGTAGGGCCCGAGCCTCGCGAAGGCCTAGGAGGTATATACAAAGTATATAAGGAGCGTAGTAGTATATAGAGCGGCGAGCTACTACGTCCTAACTATAGTTAGTAAAGGGAGCGAGCTAAAGGGGATAGCTAAGAAGCTAGCGAAGGACTAGAGCAGGGGCCTCCACGTAATAGCAGGAGGCTATAGAACTACACTAATTAGGTACCTAGAGATAGAGGCCTAGGTCCTACTAGTAGACCTTTACCTAAACAAGCGGCTAGCTAACTTCGAAGCTAGGATATATAAACTACTCCTCTAGTTAGGGGAGGGACTAGGGCGCCCCCTAGTTATAGTAGCAAGCTTAATCTAGAAGGTATATACTAAGCTATTTAGGAGGTTCTAGAAAAGGAGCGGGAGGACGTAAAAGAGGAAGCCTAGGCTAGGCCTATAGGGGCTAATAGCGGTCGAGAGAGTAGTAGCTATAGCAAACAAGTAGGCTAAGTAAAAGTAGAAGATAGGGAAGCTAAAGAACAAGACCCTCGATATAGACGGAGTAGTAGAACTCGCCTAGCAGGAGCGCGAGATAGTAGCCTAGGAGGGGCGCGCCGCGCTTATAACGAGAGCAAGAAGACCTACGTACCGCTTGGCAGACAAGGACCCCCCGATATAACTATTTACAGACCTTGCTGTTAAGAGATATAAGGGTCTAAGTAAGGCTTAGAGCTCCCTGCTTACCTAGGTACGTAGCGGGGACATTAGCCTCTAGGAGTACCTAAATAGGGTAAACGTCCTAGAGATTACTACGCTATACTATAAGTATAGCAAGGGCAAAGAAACGATCGAACACCTTGTAGTATAGTATAAAGATCCACTAAAGTATAGAACCTAGGAAGAGTTACAAATATAGTTACAACAGGATCTATAGCTTGTCTTACAACGAGCGGTATAGCTATATAAGAGCTTAGTAAAGGTAGTTATTAGCTAGTTAATAGACTTAGGGCGCCTAACGGAGTATAGCGTAGCTTGTAGGCTACAACTAGAACCTACAAAGGCTATAAAAGTAGCTAAGAGTAGCGGAGAGGGTATAGGAAGTGCCGAATCGAGCCGCTAAGGGAGATAGGGGCTATCCTTTAAACGTAGTTTAATGGATTCAAAGCGCTAAAGCAGAAGCGTAGACAGGGGTTTTTACCCGGCCCCCTGTTCAGGGGGTACGGTTTCCTTTATATATAAACTAGTAGCAGGACCGGCGCGCCGTAAGGCATATCGGAGTACGAATAAATAAATAATATAAATAGCATGCTTGTATAGCTCTCTATAATAAAGTCATTAGCGTAGCGCGAAACATTAAGGCTAAAGAGCTCTAGTATCTCGCCTAGTAGCTTAGAGTTATACTTGCTACTAAAGGTCTCTAGGTCGAACTTGCTCGGGTCGATCAGGGGGCGCTACCTATTCCGTAGCCTATTATCTTTAACGTCCTTTAGTATAAACTCTAGCTTCCTGTATAGCGCGTTAGAGCGGCCGTTTACTGTACCTAGGCGGTAGATAATCTAGAAGTCGAAACGTAATAAGAACTCTAACTAGCGTATATAATATAGCAATAGCTACTTCGTTATACTAAAGGTCTATAGGTTCTTATAGTCTATAATAATATCGAACCTTTCTACTATACCTTTAAGCTTAGGGCGCTATTCTTTAAGTGCCTTAACGATTATAAGGAGCTCCTTATTATAGATATTATAGTTATACTTAGCTATAGTATACTTCGCTAAGAAATAAGCAACCGGATATAACTTACTATTATCCCCTTCCTATAGTAGCGCTCTACCTACTAACTAGTCTAACGTATTAACTTCTACTATAGCGCGCTTCTCTTAGTTATATATCTATAGTGCTAGTACTATAATAAAGTATACCTTTAGGCGCTAGAAAGCTGCTTCGTACTACTTAGACTACTCCTAGTCTACTATCTTCTTTATAAGCTCGTATAGCGGCTATATATAGCTCGAAAAACCTTATATAAATCGGCAGTAGAAGTTCGCGAACCCTAAGAACCGCTCTAGAGCCTCCTAATTATATACTGCTTTAACCTTATCTAGGTTTATCTCGATACCCCTAGGCGTAATAATAAGCCCTAGGTACTTCGTCCGCTTTATATAGAATTCGTACTTGTTAATATCTACCTATAGACCTACGTCGATTATACGCTTTAGTACCTCCCTAACCTACTTAATATACTCCTTAAGCGTACCTAAGTAAGCTAGGATATCGTCTAGGTACGCCGTTATATAGTTATTTAGAGCGTTATAGAAGATATTATTAACGTAATGCTAGAAGGTAGCGGGCGCGCCCTATAGGCTAAACGGCGTAACTAGCGTCTTATATAGGCCGAATCTTATAATGAACGCTATAAGCTACTTATGACCCGGCGCTACGCGTACTTAGTTAAACGCTACAATTACGTCAAGCCTTATGAAGATCTTCGCTTTATAGATAGAGTCTAGGGTCTCCTAGATTAGTAGAATAGGGTACTAGCTCTTTAGCGTCGCGTTATTAATACTATAGTAGTTAATATAGATTCTAATGCCTCCGTCTAGCTTCTATACTATTAGGATAGGCGATAAGGCGCTCGATCGTAAGGGCTAGATAAACCCCTTTATAAGGTTATTGTCGAGCTAGCGCTTTAGTATATATAGCTCTATTAGCAATATCGGGCGATTCCTTAAGTATAGGACTATACTCCCTAGGAGTAGCTCGATCCTATAGTTATATATATAGTAGGGGGGTAAGATATTAGCGTCTTATAGGACGAAAATAGCTATTAAGTCTTAGTATTCCTTTAGTAGGCGCGCCTTAATCTTGTCTAAGGTAGGTACTAGTCTATCTACTTTATCTAAGAACTTCTTAGAATCCTCCTCTATAATCTTATTAAGCTTCTTATCCCCTTTAGCAAGCGCGTTAATAAAGCTATAGAACCTTACTAGGAGCATTAACTTCACATACTCTAGTATACTCTCTTAACTTAGTAGGTCCTTAAAGAACTACTTAGGTAGAACTAGTATATAGTCTCTCTTCTTAGCTTCTACTATTCTCTCTAGTTTACCTATTATAGTCTATATAACTACTATACCCTTCTATTAGTATACCGCTAGAACGCTCGCTCTATTTAGGATCTTTATATTATCCTAGTAGATCTTCCCCTACGCTTAACTAAGCAGGGGTAGGGTAGGGGGGGGGGACTAGGGTCTAGGGGGTAGTCTCCTAGCGCCTACTACTACCTCTACTAGCCTTAGTAATATAGGGGGCGGCGCTTCGACCGGAACGCCTATCGCTCCTAGCGGTACGAGCGTCCTCTATAGGTTAGCCTATATATTTCCCTAGGACGCGGATCTCTACTGTCTATAGGCCTGTCTCTACCTATTAGACCGCCTAGCCCTTTTATAGTTAAATAGCTTGCTTATAGCAATAGTAACCTTGTTATTATTACTAGAGGTACTAGAGTCGTTATCTTTAGGTACGTCCTCTACCGTTATATAGTACCGCTCGCTACTCTCTAGGGGTAAGGGTGCCGCCTCTAGCTAGCCTACCTATTAAGCGACCTAGCTTCTAATATACTCTAGAAGGCACCTCCTATAGTAGTGCTCTATAAATTCAAGCTATAGGGTCTCCTAGTTAATCTATAGGTTATACTTCTATAGCTATAGGAGGCCTAAGATAACTAGGGTCTCTTTTACAAGCGTTGTAACAAAGTATACTAGGGTCTCCTAGTAGTTACTAACGACTAGCGTAAGCGCTACTAAGTACTTAATCTAGCGTAAGAACCCTCTATTAGCTAGAAATAGCGGCTACTATACCGCTAGCCTCTCTAGTAGTAGTCTATTTATAACTGTAAAGCTAAAATCTACAAACGCTAAACCTATATAACCTAAGTCTATAAGTACTATATACTCTATATTGCGCCTACTAACCACTAGGTATAATAACAAGAGAATAGATTTAGCGCTACTACCTACTATACTAATAACTAAACTATCTCCCTATCTCTCCTATAGTTAGCGGTACCCCTCCTATAAGCGACAGTTTATAGGAGCTCCTTATTTCCCTAGTTATTATATAAGAAGCCGAAGCTAAGGGGTTGCTCTATAGACTAGTAACCGCTATACTCCTCCTACTTATCTACCTCTCTAACGATAAAACTGCTCTAGTTAGGGGTATCCGTAAAGCGTATAGCGAGCCCGCCTCGACCCCTCTAGTAGGCCCTAGCGTAGCCGCTTACGCTACCGCGAGCCGGAAGGCCCCTAGAGGGAGCTTACCTAAAGCCTAGGAACCCGCCTTAGCTATAGCCTTATTATATAGGCTGCTACTATCCCTAGGTAGGCTGCTACTATCCTGATACGTTACTACCGAAACTAGGTCCTCTACTGCCTTAGGCACCCCTACGCTATAACTACCTAGCGCTATAGGCGTTACTATAGTCCCCTCGGCCTCTATAGCCTGCTTAGTACACCCTTACAATATAGTCGGCCCTACTATACTTATAGTATAAGCTACTCGCTTTATACCGTTCCTTCTCCTAGGCGGTAAGCGCCGCGAGCGTTACTACGTCGATCTCTATCGCGTTAGGGTATCTGCCTCTACCGTTGTTATTACTACTACCCCTAGTTCCGCTGCTCCTAGTTCCGCCGTATAGCTTCTACCTAAAGTCCTCTCCCTCTAGGTTAGTTATAAGCTAGCTAGCTAGTATAGCCTAGAGCTTAAAGTTATTAGCTAGCGGGAGTACCGCCTATATAACTATAGCGCTCGAAAGGTAAAGGGAGATCTTAAGCTAGAGTATCTAGACCCTCGTTACGTTATTGACGCTAGCAGTGTCGGCTAGGGTAGTAAATTTAGTAAAGAAGTTATTAAATGCTACAAACTCGTTCTTCTACGCTAGTAGTTCTAGCTTATTACTCGCTATAGTAACTACGTTATACGTTATATACTAGGTATAGAGGGTCTTTAGAAAGTTAGACCTAGTCTTCTATAGCTATACTACTATACTATATAGGTTCTCCTTAACCTACTCGAGCTTTGCTATAACTACCTAGAGCGCGCTACCGCCTAGTATAGCCTTTATATATAGGATCTTAGTATACTTGTCTAGGAACTCCTATAGCCGTATTCACTAGCGGCTACGTACCTTGTCCTCCTAGTCTTCGAAGAGTAGGGTATACTTAATAGTATCCTTCTCCTTTCTAGTAAACGGATCGGGGTAAAGGAGGGAGATCGATACGCTATAGCTACTACTAGCGCTACTACCGCAAGCCTAGTCTAGGGCTATTGCTATTAGCGTTCTCTAGTTCGTAAGTAGTAACCTATACTTTTCGAGCTCCTTCTTAAGCGCTGCACTAGCTACAATAGACGCCTTAAACCTCCTAATAGACTTATCGAGCTTCCTCTTTAGCTCGCTAACTATTGTATTTATAGCTATAGCGAACCTTAAGAGGTTATACCCTCTATTGTTATCGATCGATACTATAAAAGCGGGTATAGTATTAGAGACCTTATTCTACTATTATTCTTTTAGCGCTATATATAGCGCTATAAGTCTTAGCGGTAGCAATGCTATAAGGTCGGCGCCGCTTATTATCTTCGTACTTATCTTTGTAAGAGCGTTGTCCGGTTTGTCGGAATACTATAGTCCTGTTTGTTAGAGTCTTATAGTTCTATTTAGCAGACTGCTATTGTACGTAGGATACTTGTCCTAGTAGTTAACTTATACTATATAGGTAATTAAGAAATAAAAACAAAGCCTAGTACATTAGGAAAAGAAGCGTTCTAGTTAGTCTAGTACGCTCTCTATTCTAGAGCAGACAACTTAGCTACGCGCGTAAGTTAAAGGTACAACCTACTATACCGGTCGTATATAACAAGGTTATATAATAGTGTAACCTTCGTAGGAGCTCGCAAGGGCTAAAGGCTCTGCGCGGCGAGCTCTACCTAGTATAGAGCTACACTGCTCTAGCTACAGGGTGCCTAGCCAACCATATAGTATAGCATATAACATAGTACCTAACATAGGCTATGCCTGTAACACTTGCTTCGTTTAGGATCTTCGCGTTATCCTAGCGGATCTTCCCCTATACTTAACTAAGTAGGGGTAGGGTAAGGGGGGGGGACTAGGGTCTAGGGGGTAGTCTCCTAGCGCCTGCTACTGCCTCTACTAGCCTTAGTAACGTAGGGGGCGGCGCTTCGACTAGAACGCCTATTGCTCCTAGTAGTACGAGCGTCCCCTATAGGTTAGCCTATACGTTTCCCTAGGATATAGATCCCTACTGTCTATAGGCCCGTCTCCGCCTATCGGACTACCTAGCCCTCTTGTAGTTAGATAGCTTACTTATAGCGATAGCGACCTTGTTGTTATTACTAGAGGTACTAGAGTCGTCGTCTTCGGGTACGTCCTTTACCATTATATAGTACCGCCTGCTACTCTCTAAGGTTAGGGGTACTACCTCTAGCTAGCCTACCTACTAAGCGACCTAGCTTCTAATATACTCTAGAAGGCACCTCCTATAGTAGTGCTTTGTAAATTCGAGCTATTGGGTCTCCTAGTCGATCTGTAAGTTATACTTCTATAGCTATAGGAGGCCTAAGATTACTAGGGTCTCTTTTACAAGCGTTATAATAAAGTATACTAGGGTCTTCTCGTAGTTGCTAACAACTAGTGTAAGCGCTACTAAGTGCTCGATCTAGCGTAAGAATCCTCTATTAGCTAGAAATAGCAGCTACTATACCGCTAGCCTCTCTAGTAGTAGTCTATTTATAACCGTAAAGCTAAAATCTATAAACGCTAAACCTATATAACCTAAGTCTATAAGTGCTATATACTCTACATTGTACCTACTAACCGCTAGGTACAATAATAAGAGAATAGATTTAGCGTTGCTACCTACTATACTAATAACTAAACTATCTCCCTATCTCTCCTATAGCTAGCGGTACCCCTCCTATAAGCGATAGTTTATAGGAGCTCCTTACTTCCCTAGTTATTATATAAGAAGCTAAAGCTAAGGGGTTGCTCTATAGACTAGTAAGCGCTATACTCCTCTTGCTCGTCTACCTCTCTAACGATAAAACCACTCTAGTTAGGGGTATCTATAAAGCGTATAGCGAGCCCGCCTTAACCCCTCTAGTAGGCCCTAGCGTAGCCGCTTACGCCGCCGCGAGCTAGAAGGCCCCTAGAGGGAGCTTGCCTAAAGCCTAGGAACCTGCCTTAGCTATAGCCTTGCTACGCGAGCTACTACTATCCCTAGGTAGGCTGCTACTATCCTTATACGTTACTACTGAAACTAGGTCCTCTACTACCTTAGGCGCCCCTACGCTATAACTACCTAGCGCTATAGGCGTTACCGCGGTCCCTTTAGCCTCTATAGCCTACTTAGTACGCCCTTACAATATAGTCGGCCCCGCTATACTTATAGTATAAGCTACTTACTCTACGCTGTTCCTTCTCCTAGAGGGTAAGCGCCGCGAGCGTTACTACGTTAATCTCTATCGCGTTGGAGTATCTACCTCCGCTATTGTTGTTACTACTACCTCCGGTTCCGCCGCTCCTAGTTCCGCTATATAGCTTCTACCTAAAGTCCTCTCCCTCTAGGTTAGTTGCGAGCTAGCTAGCTAGCGTAGCCTAGAGCTTAAAGTTATTAGCTAGTAGGAGTACTACCTAAGTAACTATAGCGCTTAAAAGGTAGGGGGAGATCTTAAGCTAGAGTATCTAGACCTTTGTTACGTTATTGACGCTAGCGGTATTAGCTAGGGTAGTAAATTTAGTAAGGAAGTTATTAAACGCTATAAACTTATTCTTCTATACTAGTAGTTCTAGCTTATTACTTGCTATAGTAACTACATTATACGTTATATACTAAGTATAGAGGGTCTTTAGGAGGTTAGACCTAGTCTTCTATAGCTATATTACTATACTATATAGGTTCTCCTTAACCTACTTAAGCTTCGCCGCGACTCCCCGGCACGCGCTACCGCCTAGTATAGCCTTTATATATAGGATCTTAGTATACTTATCTAGGAACTCCTATAGGCGTGTTTACTAGTAGCTACGTACCTTATCCTCCTAGTCTTCGAAGAGTAGGGTACGTTTAATAGTATCCTTCTCCTCTCTAGTAAACGGATCAGGGTAAGGGAGGGAGATCGATACGCTATAGCTACTACTAGCGCTACTACCGCGAGCCTAGTCTAGGGCTATCGCTATTAGCGTTCTCTAGTTCGTAAGTAGTAACTTATACTCCTTAAGCTCCTTCTCGAGTGCTATACTAGCTACAATAGACGCCTCGAACCTCCTAATAGACTTATTAAGCTTTCTCTTTAGCTTACTAACTATTGTATTTATTACTATAGCAAACCCTAATAGGTTATACCCTCTATCGTCGTCGATCGATACTATAAAAGCAGGTATAGTATTAGAGACCTCGTTCTACTATTGTTCTTTTAGCGCTATACGTAGCGCTATAAGTCTCGGCGGTAGCGACGCTATAAGGTCGGCGCCGCTTATTATCTTCGCGCTTATCTTCGTAGGAGCGTTGTCTAGTTTGTCGGAGTACTATAGTCCTGTTTGTTAGAGTCTTATAGTCCTGTTCGTCGGAGTCTTATAGTCCTATTTGGCGGACTGCTATTGTATATAGGATGCTTGTCCTAGTAGTTAACTTGTACTATATAGGTAGTTAAGAAATAAAAACAAAGCCTAGTACGTTAGGAAAAGAAGCGTTCTAGTCGGTCTAGTACGCTCTCTATTCTAGAGCAGATAACTTAGCTATACGCGCGAGTTGAAGGTACAACCTACTATAACGGTCGTATATAACAAGGTTATATAATAGTGTAACCTTCGTAGGAGCTCGCGAGGGCTGAAGGCTCTACGTAGCGAGCTCTACCTAGTATAGAGCTACGCTCCTCTAGCTATAGGGTACTTAGCTAACTATATAGTATAGCATATGACATAGCACATGACACAGGCTGTGCCTGTGACAATAGTGCAACCTTCGTAGGAGCTTACAAGGGCTAAAGGCTCTATACGGCGAGCTCTACCTAGTATAGAGCCATGCTCCTCTAGCTACAGGGTGCTTAGCCAACCACATAGTATAGCACCTAACATGGCACATGACATAGGCTGTGCCTGTGACAACTATTCTATCGAGTATAGCTTTAATATCGCTAAGTCTACGTTGTTCCTAATAGGGGAGGTGTTAGTGTTACTACTATTAGTATTAATAAGAGGGTTAGTAGTAGGTCTACTAGTAGTTATAGGGGCCGCTCGAGGGCGCTCTATAGGGGGGTTTAGGGCCGTTATACTAGGACTTAGTTAGGCCTCTTAGGGCAGGTAGGGTACTCCTAGTAGCGGGGGCAAGGGGGGGGGAGGTCGCTATTAACCTCTATACTAGGTCTAGTATAAGCTATTAGGGCCGGTACTAGGTAGATCCGCTATAGATCTAGGTTATAGGTCTAGGCGGTATAGAGCAAGATTTCTAGGAGCTATATATAGCTCGTTTTCCCTATCTTCCTACGCCTGTAGTACCTACGTAGCGTCTTGCGCGTAGATGCACCTAGTATAGTTAGATAGAGCTCGTCGGGAGCTTTCTAGCGATGTAGGTTTCGGCCGTTTTAGCGCGCTACTTCACCAGTTAGTACGGGCCTGTTTGCGAAGAAAGTTTTTCAGGTCCTTATATAGTAATGCGATATATAAGATAAACGGGACAGGTAATACAGGGGACCCCTAGGGTACCCTCGCTATAACTAGGATATCGTCTATTACCTTCCTATTGAAGTAGAGGATTATAACCCTATCGGTTAGCTATTCCTATACCTAAAGTACTATCTAGTTTAGGTAGCTAAGCTCCTAGAGTATAGCTAGTAGCCTAATATAGTTAACTATATCGAAGGCTCCTATATTATCTAGCTATAGGAGGGATACTAAGGTACCTTAGCGCTATACCTCCTAGACCTAGGCTATAACTAGTCGGACCGCTAGCTTGGTCAACCTACTTTCTTAGTTACCTATCTACTTAGTAGGGAGCAGCCTATAGACCTCCGCCGCTACTATAATCCTTCTTACTACTACTACCTTAATTACCTTCCCTATAGTTAGGAGTAGAGCAATAAGGTAGTAACCTCCTAAGGTATAGTATATATTAGGTATCTTTCCTAGCTTCTATAGGACTACTATCTTAGCTCTCTTAAACGTAGCTAGGAACTACGCTAGCTAAAGGTACCTTGTAGTTAGAGCTATAAGGATCTAGCTTAGCGGTTAGCTATCACAGGTGGTAAATGCCCAATGTTAGGGTACGTATATATTCGATGTGGTTGTACAAGGAACTCAAGATAGTAGGTATAGCCCGCCGGGGATAAGCCCTGCGTAGCGGGCTCCATATGCTGCAGGCTCTATAGGCCCTACATCGCACAACCGCTCCACAATGGCTATACGGCCCGCAATGGCCATACGGCTATATGTTACGGCTAGACCCGTGACACTACCCTCCCCTAAAACAAGCCTCCTCTTTAAATCAAGCCTACGGTTCGAACGCTCGAATCGTAGCTTTAGTTCCTTCTTAGCACCTACGCTAGGGGCCCTAGCTTGTTCGGATTAGTATCGTAGAACTTCCAAATAGCATTATCGTAGCCGCGTAGATCTATTACTAGCTACTAAGTCGGCTAGGCGTAGCCCTCTTACTTAACTAGGTATTACTACCTCCTGTTCTTTACCTTCCTAAAGTCTCGAATCTCTTTAAACCTCTATTTAACTACTTCGACGCTATTATCTTAGCGCCTTACCTCCTTGCTACGGTTCGCTCGTATATCTCTCTACGCGTTAGCTTGCCTAGGGATCCCCTACTCGCCTCGCTATAGTCGAACTAGTAACACGTAGAACGTGTTAAATATCTTTATATTCGCTAGTAGGCGTAACGTTACTACGTATAACGCCGCCTTAGTAACCTCGAATAGCCCCTCCTAGCGCGGTTCAAGCTTCTTCGTTAGGCGCCCCGTTTTATAATACTATATATTAAGCATTACCTTATCGCTGATCCTATAGACTAGGGCGTCGTTACGTTTAGCGTTCGCGTTAATCTTATAATAGTCCTATACTTGCCTTGCTAGTGCCTTCGCTATATCTAGTACTACTTTAAAGCGTATAGATATCTCTATCGCCTAGAAAAACTCCCTCTTCTAAGCTTCTAAGAGTTCTAGTAGGTATAGCCTGCTCGGTTCTACGCCTATACGTAGGTAGAAACTGTAGTTTGCGAAGAAGGGCGATACTCCCGTTATCTCTAATAATATATTGTTCCCTACGAACTCTACAAGCGGTACCTAATCTACCTAGTTATCCTATACCTAGTTAACGAAAAGGTATAAATACTACTCTAACTCTACGTTAATCCGTTTAGTCTAGCCGTTCGTTTGTAGGTAGAACGCTAATAATAGCTTTAGAGTTACTACTAATCTCGACGATAGTACTCTCTAGAACGTTAAAACGAACTATATACCTCTATCTAATATAATCGTCTCGGGCAGGCCGTATAGGCTATAGACCTGTTCTACAAAGCGGTCCGTTAACTTATCTACTTCTAAGGTCTCTATTAGGATAAAGTGGCGTATTTTCGTTAGTTAGTCTACTACTACTACAATATAGTTAAAAGTATAGTTTCTCCTTGTATATAGCGGAAGTAGTGTAATATAATCTACCGATATATCCTACTATAGCGAGAGTAGTACTAGTAGCGGCTTTAGAAAACCCGTTGGTAGCGCCTTTAGCGTCTTCGTCTTGTTATATAGTAAGTAGGCGTTATAGTAGTTGCAGATCGTACCGGTTATCCTAGTCTACTAGTATTTCTAGTTTATTAGATTAATAGTCTTAGTCCTTTTAGGGTAGCCCCTAGGTCCTAATACGTAAGTTCGGTAGATTAGCTATAGCTATATTTCGTCGTTGTCTAGGTTAATAAGTATCCTCCTACGGTAGTAAGCCTTACCCGCGATAGCTTAGTACTCTATATATAGTACTTTAAGCTTCCTTTTTATATCCTTTAGCTACGCTCTAGTTCTAGGGTCTGCTAACGCCTTAAGCGTTGCCTTTAGTAGATCCGAGCTTATATATATCTTATTTAGTAGATTGTTAATATACCTTAATAGGTCTAACTAGTTAACTATAATCGCCTTGTTATATAGTCTTAGTAGTTTAAATGTCTCTAGATTAAACCGGTTGGGGTTAATTAGTAGCCTCTTACGGTTCTAGAGTCGGTTATCCTCTACGCCCTATAGTATATGTTCTAGCTTGCGGCTTAGTGTATCTAGCATTACGTTTGCCGATCCTAGCTAGTAGATAATACGGAAGTTAAATCGTAATAAGAATTCGGACTACTATATATACCTTAGGGATAGTTGCTTCGTCGTCGCGAAGGTCTAAAGGTTCTTATAGTCCGTAATAATGTTAAACTAGCCGTTTGCTCCCTCTAGTTCTAGTTACTATTCCTCTAGTACCTTAATTACCGCTAATAGCTCTTTATTATAGATATTGTAATTACATTCCTATACTAAGTGCTTCGCGCTAAAGTAGGCTACTAGGTACTAGTCGCCGTTATTGTCTTATTATAGTAGCGTTCTACCTACTAACTAGTCTAAAGCGTTAGTTTCGACAATTACGGGCTTGTCCTAGTTGTAGATCCTTAGTACTAGTGCCGTCGAAAAGTATGTTTTTAGTTGTTCGAAAGCAGATTAGTATAGTCTGCTCTATTCCTAGCTCGTTATCTTCTTCGTTAAGTTATAAAGTAGCCTCGCTACTCCTAAGAAGTTCTTAATAAATCGCTAGTAGAAGTTCGTAAAGCCTAGGAAGCGTTGTAACTACTGTCTCGTCGTTAGTAGCTCCTAAGATACAATCGCCGCTACCTTCTCTTTGTCTATATTAATACTACCTAGTATAATAATCAGACCTAGGTATTTCGTTCTTATAGTATAGAATTCGCACTTGTTAATATTAACCTAGAGGCCCGCCTAGTATAGTCTCTTTAGCACTTCCTTTACTTACTTAACGTAGTCTGCTATATTTATAGAGTAGATTAGTATATCGTCTAAGTAAGCCGTAGCGCATACGTCTAGTATATTATATAGCGTGTTATTAATATAGTACTAAAACGTAGCGGGCGCTCCCTATAGCCCGAACGGCGTAACTAGCGATTCGTAGAGGCTAAATCGTATTACAAACGCTATTAACTATTCGTAGCCTTCCGCTACTCGGACTCTATTAAACGCTACGATAATATCTAGCTTCGTAAAGATCTACGCTCTATAGATAGAATCGAGTGTTTCTTTAATTAGTAGTATTAGATATCGACTCTTTATCGAAACGTTGTTTAGACCTTAGAAGTTAGCGTAAATCCGTACTCCGCCTCCTAGCTTCTAGGCAAGTAGTAGAGGCGCTCCTATACCTAATTTTAATAGTCGGATAAAGCCTTTTATTAGGTAGTTATCTAGCTAGCGCTTAACTACGCGTAGTTCTATTAGTAAGAACAGTCTGTTCCTTAAGAACAGTAGCTTACTTCCTAGTATTAGCTTGATTTTATAGTTATATAATCTATATAGTAGTAGTGTATCTACCTCCTAGAGAAGAAAAGTCTCGAACGTATCGCGATACTCCGCTAGTAGGCGTTTTAAGATATCCGCTACTATTAGCTAGGGTTTATTACTCTTTTTAAAGAATTTCTAAGCGTCCTCCTCTATAATCCTATAAATTATCTCTACGTTACTTTAGAGGGCGTTTACAAACTTATAGTACCGTTCTAGGAGTACTAAAGTATAGTCTTCTAACGAGCTTTTATAGTTTAATATCTACTTATAAAAGTCGTCTAGTAGGGTATAGAGCGCGGCCCTCTTCTTATCCTTCTTCTTATTTAGTATTGCTTATTCTAGTTAATTGACCGTTACACGTATTACTATTATACCCTTCTAGTAGTAGAAAAGTATAAAGTTAGCGCGTTTAGTATTTTAATGTCGTTTTTATTAATCGCCTTGTTATACGGTAGTAGCTTTAGGAGTCGTTTTAATAGTAGCGGTGCCTATAGGTACCTGCGCCCGTTTACCTTTTTCGCTAGTTATAGCCTCTTTATAAGCTTATTCGGAATAACTACTACTTTCGATCCTAGTAGGGATAAGGTCTACTATAGTCTGTTCTCGAGCGCTTTCTAATAGCGTTACAATAGGGATAACCTCCTCTTCCTCTTCTTCTATAGGTTCTCTAGACCCTAGTTATACTCTCTATCCTCTAGTTCTCCTTTATCTAGGACTTCTTTAACCGATGCTTAGTATTTCGTAGTGTTTTTTATAGTTATAGGTTCTATAGTTGTAGGTTCTATGGTTATAGGCTTCGCTTATAGTACTATTAGCTTAGTTATATATTCTAGTAAGTAACGTTGCTCTTAGTAACGCTCCCTAAACGTAAGCTTTAGGTCCGCCTAGTTAATTGTTAGGTTGTGTTTTCTTAGCTATAGGAAGCCTAGAATAATCAGATTGTCTTTCGCTAGCATAGTAATAAAGAACCGAAGCTTCTCCCTATACTAGCCAATCCTTAGTTCTAGTACTATACTCTATTTAATCTATAACCTTAGTATACTATTAGCTAAGTAGAGTAGCTTCCTTGTTTCTAGTCTACTTAGCGGTATATCGTTACGTACTGCGAAACTAAAGTCTATAAAGGCAAGACCTATATAGCCTAAATCTACAAGCGCTATATACGCTATCTTGCGCTTGCTTATTATAATATAGGAGGATAATAGGATTGAATTAGCTATTTAACTAATAGCGCTAATAACTAAATTGCTACTACCTCCCCTATAATAGCCTCTATACCCCTACGCGTGTCTTTACGTAGAGGCTAGGCATTTCCCTAGTACTATTGTTACTGTTCTAGGTCTCCTATGCTCGATTCGGGTTTATAGTACTTGGTATTATTGTAATCGACTTCTCCTAGAACGTAGCCTTAGTCTATAAATCGCACGCGGTATACGCCGCCGCGGCCCCTGCTATTGTTGCTAAAGTTCTAGTTGTTGTTGTTCTGTCGATATAGGTATCTGCCGCTACTATAGCCTCCGCCGCCTCCGAATCCGCCGTTATAGTTGTTCTAGTTTAGGCTACTATTATTATTCTAGTTCGGGCTGCTATTGTTATTCTAGTTCGAGCCGCTATTGTTATTCTAGTTTAGGCCGCTACTATTGTTACTGAATCCGCTGTTGTTACTGAATCCGCTATAGTTGCTACAGCCGCCCTACTACCCTCTACCTCTAGCGCCTAGGTTATTCTAGGCTTACTTGCCTTTCTCTATACATTTTGCTACAATATAGCCTCTTATACTATAGAGGAAACAGAGACCTATAGCTATATACTACTCTCTCTTTAAGTTAGAGAGTTATAAGATAGTTGCCTTGTCCTTAGTAGTAGTTACCCGATTAACGTCTATAGCGTTTAGGTCCTTGCCTTCCTTTTTAGTATTATAGCTATTATAGTAGTTCGGCTCGTTAGCCTTCTTTAAGTATTCCTTTATTTCGAGGTTATTAGCCTAGGCCTAGGCTATAGTAACCTATCCCTAGAAGTTATCCCGGGCTAGGAGGTTCGTCTATAGTAGGATCAGGTCTCGTATTAGCTTCGAAAGCTTCTCTCTTAGCGCGTATACGTAGGTAGCGTTATCCTAGTTACTTAGGTTATAAAGGTTCGAAAATTCTATAATAAAGTCTATAAACTTTACGTACTTGTCCTTCTACGCTATCTTACGTAGCTTATTCTCTATATCGGCTACTAGATCCATTGTCGCGTACTTCTTAGAAAGGAACTTAATAAACTCGTTGGTAGTTGTCTATACCTAGGCTTGCTTATCGCCTAGATTCGTAACAATAGTATCGATATAGTTACTAATTCCTATAGCCGCGATTCCCTCTAGTAGCGAAGCTACGTAAAGGATCTTCGATTTCTCGGTCGAATATTCTAGTAGCCTTATAGCCTATTGCGCTATAATTAGTATCTTCTATATTTAGAATTACGTAGTTCGCTTCGCTAAGTCCCTCTTAGAGCCTAAAAACGTAAATGCATATAGTATACTACCCTCTCTAGTACCGCCGCCGCTACCGCCTAGCTTCCTAGACTCGATTAGCCTCGTTAAAACGTTATTCTCTACTTATAGTACTATAGCCTTCTCGTTTACCTCGTTCGCCCTAACTATCTATCTCTAGATTTCCTCGGTCGCGCCCCTAAGGATATATTCGGCAAGGTTCGCTATTATCCTCTCTATTATATTATCCTTTCTAGCTCTCCTAAGCGCTTTAAGTAGGAGGTTATTACCTATAAACGGCCTATAGTATCCTTCGAAATAACCCAAGGCTATAATAGCCTCGCTATATATATCCTTAATAGGAATAGGCACTTAGGTTATAGAGCTTACGTTAACGTCTATAGTACTTGTTATCTTCTTTATTTAGGTTTCTTAGGTTTAGGGGTTTAGTTTCTTAGGTTTAGGTTCTTAGGCTTAGGGGTTCAGGTTTCTTAGGTTTAGGTATCGGACTATCTTGTTGTTTCGGGACTAACTATCTTATTAGTTTCTTAGGTTCGGGGCAGTCGAATTGTAATTTCGGTTAGTTCGCGCAATATAAATTCGTTATAATCAATCGACAAAGGTCTACGTATACGAACAGAAGGTACAACCAACTATTACAGGTAGTAAATGCCTAATATTAGGGTATATATATATTCGATATAGTTGTATAAGGAACTTAAGATAGTAGGTGTAGCCCGCTAGGGATAAGCCCTGCGTAGCGGGCTCTATATGCTACAGGCTCTACAGGCCCTACATCGCACAACCGCTCCATAATGGCCATACGGCCCGCAATGGCTATACGGCTATATGTCACGGCTAGACCTGTGACATAGCTATACGCTATTAGGAATCCTATTAGGAGTATATCCTCTCCTAGGGCCTTCTTTAGGCTTGCTTTATCCTATATTACTTCTATTACTAGGAAGCTTATAAGCTCCTAGACCTTAAACCCCTGTTCCTACTCCTCTTTAAGGCCTAGGTCCTAGATATTACTAAGGTCTACCTTTAGGCTTAGGAAGAACTTCTTCGTAAGCGCTTCTACCTTATTCTAGTACGTTGTAAGATCTAGGCTACTATCTAGGCCCTTTAGGGCTAGGAGCTTCGGTAGCTTAGGGGGGAGGAAGCTCCTAAGCCTTACCTAGCGCTCTAGTTACTATAGGGTCTTATCTCTAGCTTCCTCGATCGTCTTCCTCTAGGAGCTCCTCTTCTCCTTTACTATCTCTATTACTAGCTCTCTTTGCCTTTCGTTAAGCTTCTCCTTATAGAACTATATAGGGGTTCTCCGAAGCTCCCTCTCTACTTCCTTCGCTACTTTCGACGCCTCCTCTACTCTACCTATCTACTATAGGGAGCTTCTCCCTTTTAACTCCTTCCTCTAGGGGGCTATTGTATAGGTAATAGCTACTAGTTCTTTAGCTAGCTCCTTAAACGCCTCCTTTAGCCCCTATCTCGTTCTAATCCTTACCTTTAGGCCCTCTAGCCCTCTGTTATTAAGTTATATTCTAAGCGGTAGGTACGCTACCTCCGCTTTTATTAGCTTCTC
>MU853405.1:152324-176260 GCA_033297235.1 Trichocladium antarcticum
TCAACACCAATAGCAGCAGCACCAACCCCCCCCCCGCTAGGAACAACGCGGATTGGGCGATATCAAGGCTATGCTCGATAGCATAGTCGCCCTGGTTAGCCCAAACAAGAAGAACATCGCCCAGGGAATAGCGAGAGAGATCCTGGCCTAGGTATAGAGCGCCATTAATTAGCTACAGAGCGCTAAAGGAGGCCCAGAAGGCCTTAACTATACGACTATGAGGAAGATCGTCGCCGAGGAAGTGCGGGCTGCGCTTACGAGCGCCCTAGCTGCTACGAGCGTAGGACAGGGTCCTAACCGCTCCTGGGCAACGATCGCGGCAGGAGCCCTAGCGCCCTAAGCGCAACCTGTAAAGGCGATCCCCCGAAGGATCGCTAAGGAAATCCTTGTCCGAGGCAACGGCCTGCTAGCTAACCTTACGAAGAGAACCCCCCTAGAGATTATCCAGGCGATCAACAACTAGTCTATATAGAAGGGAGTAGTTACTACGAGGAAGCTCCCTAGCGGGGACACTATTATTACCTTTAGGGATAAAGCAGCGAAGGAATAGTATACCAAGAACAACCAGTAGATCTACTAAGCGTTTAGAGAGTAGGCGAAGGAAGCCTGCAGGACCTTCGCAGTGCTCCTAAAGGGTCTAACGAGGTTAGAGATCTAGGGAGTCACTAAAGCGGAGTTCGCCTAGGGACTAGATTTCCGTACGGTAAACATAGTTAAGTTTAGGATCCCTAGCAAGCTAGAGCTTATAAGAGCGACGGTACTAGTAACCTTCGAGAGCTAAGACAAGGCGAAAGCGGCGTACGACTTTGGAGTTATCTAGGACGCCCGAGTACTGGACTACGAACCGTACTAGGTAGCGCTTAAGCCGAAGTAGTGCTTTAAGTGCTAGAAGTAGGGACATATCTAGAGGTACTGCCCGAAGGAACCCCTATGCGGAAGATACAGGGCGAGGGCCTACGGAGCAGGAGGAAAGGAGGGGGAGGCCTAGTGCCCTACCTACAAGGGCTACCTCCCACTAAGGTACCTAGCGTACGGCGGAAAGTACACTAGGTGGTCAAAGGAGTGTAGGGAGAGGGTAAGAGCGTGGGAGGGGGCTAAGGAAGCGTACTAATATAGGCCTAGAACATTCGAACCTACTAGACTAGAGCCCGCGAAGCTACTATTCGCATTCATACGCTAAGGCGTAGAGGAGGAGGATAGGGAGGGATACTAGAGGGTCGGAGCGAAGAGGCCTAGGTTCCTAACACTAAAAGGTCGCCCTACTGTAGTAAGCAAGGACATGTCGCAGAGCTAACTATAGTTTAGCCTGGCTATAGCCCTATTCGCGTCGGGACCGCCGCTACCGTAGTAATAGCGCTAGGGATCCTAAGGATCCTAGGCGGAACCCCCGAGCGCCTAGGAAGTACCTAATACATAGGCTACTAGTGTCCTAAGTATATAGAACACCTAGCCCTAGGGTCTACTAGTAGCGGCAACTATCCCCCTAACCTAAAACGAGCCGGAGGACGAAGGTATAACTAGCGGAGAGGATAATCTTTAAAACTATACTCTAGAACACTAGAGGCGTGAAGTAGAATATAGAGATTCTACTAGAGGAGGCGGAGTTCGATATAATCGCGGTCTAGGAACTATAGCTTAGCAAGCAAGGGGCAGCCTACTGCCTCTGGAGCTTACGGTACTACCTGGTTTATATATAATAGGGAAAAGCGGCGATATACGTGCATAAGAAGTTTAACATCGGATAGTAGGAATACAAGGCGAGCGCGTAGTAGTGTAGGGTATAGTTCCTAGAGCTAGGGAGGAGGGGTCTAGAGCTCTAGTTAGTATATAATAACTATACGGTAGATAAGACTATCCTAAAGAGCCTCCTAGCCTATCGGGGCCCGGCCTACGCTACAATCCTAGCGGGAGACTTTAACCTCTAGAACCTAGTCTAGGACAAGTTCGGGCGATATAAGAGGAAGTCCAAGGAGCTCCTTGAGCTAGCTTATAAGTAGGACCTAAGCCTATAAACCCTATAGGGTATAGTTACAAGAACCCCTATAGGAGAGCAAAGGGGCAAGACGTTAACGATCGACTATATCTAGGCCTTAACAGACCTAACAACAACGTACTTAGGGAAGAAGATTAGGGGAGGGTCGGACCACTACCTATAGGTGCTCGAAGTAAAGCTCAACGGCCTATTCCTAAGGGGGAAGGCGCTAGAAGGGTAGAACTAGAAGAAGGTCTTAGAGAAGCTAATAAAGGTAGAGGTAGCGTACTTACCGCTAAGGATACGGCTCGACGACGGAGGACTAGAGGGGCTAAAGGTAAGGATCAAGACGAGAAAGGGGCTAGAGGAGGTGTTCAAAGAGCTAGCTACGGAGCTAATAGCCATCGCCTATGCAATAGCCCCTAGGAGGAAGGAATCAAGGGGGAGGAGCTCCCTATAGTAGACGGGCAAGGTAGAGGAGGCGTCGAAGGCGGCGAAGGAGGCGGAGAGGGAGCTCCGGAGGACCCCTACGTAGTTCTATAAGGAGAAGCTTAACAAGAAGTAAAGAGAGCTAGCAACGGAAATGGCGGAAGAAAAGAGGCGCTCCTAGAGGAAGACGATCGAGGAAGCTAGGGAGGAGACCCTATAGTAGCTCGAGCGTTAGGTAAGGCTTAGGAGCTTCCTCCCCCCCGAGCTACCGAAACTCCTGGCCCTAAAGGGCCTAGACGGTGGCCTAGATCTAACGACGTACTAAAACAAGGCGGAGGTACTCGCGAAGAAGTTCTTCCTAAGCCTGGGGGCGGACCTTAGCGATATCTAGGACCCGGACCTTAAGGAGGAGTAGGAACAGGGGTTTAAGGTCTAGGAGCTTATAAGCTTCCTAGCGATAGAAGCGGCATAGGACAAAGCGAGCCTGTAGAAGGCCCTAGGGGAGGACATACTCCCGATAGGATTCCTGAAGGCGTGTAGCCGACCGCTAAGCTAGATCCTCGCGGCCCTGACTACAAGGTGCCTGCAGCTAGTATAGTTCCTAGCTACGTTTAAGAGAGCTAAGACGGTAGTCCTGCGGAAGCTAGGAAAGACACCTAACATATACCGTACCCTAGGAGGCTACCGCCCTATTACGCTGCTCCCGACCGTAGGGAAGGTGATCGAGGTAGTAGTAGCGAGAAGGATTATAGCGGCGGCGGAGGTCTACAGGCTGCTCCCTACTAAGTAGATAGGTAACTAGGCGAGCAGATCGACCAAGCTAGCGGTCCGACTAGTCGTGGCCTAGGTCCAGGAGGTATAGCGCCAAGGCGCCTTAGCATCCCTCCTACAACTAGATATCGCCAGAGCCTTCGATACAGTCAACTACGTTAGACTACTAGCTACGCTCTAGGAGCTCGGCTACCTAAAGTAGATAGTACTTTAGGTATAGGAATAGCTAACGGACAGGGTCGCGATCCTCTACTTTAACAGGAAGGCAATAGATAATATCCTAGTTATAGCGGGGGTGCCCTAGGGGTCCCCCCTATTACCTATCCTGTTCATCTTATACATCGTATTACTATACAAGGACCTAAGGAGAGAGTACCTACACCTTAGCATAGCGGGCTTCGCCGACGACACGAACCTACTAGTATTTGGAAAGTCGGCCAAGGTAAACATCCGCTAACTCGAGCGAGCGTAGGGAACCTGCTTAAAGTAGGCGGGAACGTAGGGAATAGCGTTCGTAGCGTAGAAGTACAAACTAATCTACTTTAATAAGAACCGAAGGCAGTAGCTAGACCTAGCTAAGCTCGCCCTCCCGGACAGAGGTAGGTATATAGATATTAGACCAGTCAAGTCCGCCAGGTTCCTTAGGGTCTAGCTAGACTAGAAGCTCTTATAGCAAGCGTACCGCAGCGTAGTCAAGAAGAAGCTCGCCACCTAGGAGTTCGTACTAACGAGGATCGCGGCGAAGACGTAGGGCCCGAGCCTTGCAAAGGCCTAGGAGGTATATACGAAGTATATAAGGAGCGTAGTAGCATATAGAGCGGCGAGCTACTACGTCCTAACTACAGTCGGTAAGGGGAGCAAGCTAAAGGGGATAGCCGAGAAGCTAGCGAAGGACTAGAGTAGGGGCCTCTACGTAGTAGTAGGAGGCTATAGAACTACGCTAATTAGGTACCTAGAGACAGAGGCCTAGGTCCTACCGGTAGACCTCTACCTGAACAAGCGGCTAGCCGACTTCGAAGCTAGGATATATAAACTACTCCTCTAGTTAGGGGAGGGACTAGGGCGCCCCCTGGTCGTAGCAGCGAGCTTGATTTAGGAGGCGTATACCAAGCTATTTAGGAGGTTCTAGAAGAGGAGCGGGAGGACGTAAGGGAGGAAGCCTAGGCTAGGCCTATAGGGGCTAATAGCAGTCGAGAGAGTAGTAGCTATAGCAAACAAGTAGGCTAAGCAAAAGTAGAAGATAGGGAAGCTAAAGAACAAGACCCTCGATACGGATAAAGTAGTGGAACTCGCCTAGCAGGAGCGCGAGATAGCGGCCTAGGAGAGGCGCGCTACGCTCGTAACGAGGGCAAGAAGACCTATATACCGCTCGGTAGACAAGGACCCCCCGGTATAACTATTTACAGACCTTGCCCTTAAGAGATACAAGGGTCTAAGCAAGGCTTAGAGCTCCCTACTCGCCTAGGCGCGTAGCGGGGACATCGGCCTCCGGGAGTACCTAAACAGGGTAAACGTCCTAGAGATCACTACGCTATACTACGAGTACAACGAGGGAAAAGAAACGATCGAACACCTAGTAGTATAGTACAAAGATCTACCGAAGTATAGAACCTAGGAGGAGTTACAAATACAGTCACGACAGGATCTATAGCTTATCTTACGACGAGCTATACAGCCGTACAAGAGCTTAGCAAAGGTGGTTATCAGCTGGTTGATAGATTCGGGGCGCCTAACGGAGTATAGCGTGGCTCGTAGGCTGCAACTAGAAGCTACGATAGCCGCGAAAGCGGCCAAGAGCAGCAGAGAGGGTACAGGAAGTGCCGAATCGAGCCGCTAAGGGAGACAGGGGCTACCTTTAACACGTAGCATGATGGATTCAAAGCGCTAAAGCAGAAGCGTAGGCAGGGGTTTTTTACCCGGCCCCCTGTTCAGGGGGTACGGTTTCCTTTGTATATAAACCAGTAGCAGGACCGGCGCGCCGTAAGGCATATCGGAGTACAAATAAATAATATATATTTAGTACTTCCTAGGCGCTTAGAGGTTCTACCTAGGATCCTTATAATCCTTGGCGCTACTACTATAGTAGCGGTAGTCCTAACGTAAATAGGGCCGTAGCTAGGCTAAACTATAGTTAGCTCTATAATATATCCTTACTTACTATAGTAGGGCGACCCTTTAGCGTTAGGAACCTAGGTCTCTTCGCTCTAACCCTCTAGTACCCCTCTCTATCCTCCTTCTCTACGCCTTAGTATATAAACGCGAATAGCGGCTTTGTTAGCTCTAGTCTAGTAGGTTTATATATTCTAGGCCTATACTAGTACGCTTCCTTAGCCTCTTCCTATACTCTTACCCTCTCCTTACACTCCTTCGACTACCTAGTGTACTTTTAGCTATATACTAGGTACCTTAGCGGGAGGTAGCCCTTATAGGTAAGGTACTAGGCCTCTCCTTTCCTTCTACCTACTCTATAAGCACTTACTCTATATCTTCTATATAGAGGTTCTAGGACCAGGGCGCCCCCTAGTCGCAGCAGCGAGCTTAATCTAGGAGGTATATACCAAGCTATTTAGAAGGTTCTAGAAGAGGAGCGAGAGGACGTAAGGGAGGAAGCCTAGGCTAGGCCTATAGGGGCTAATAGCAGTCGAGAGAGTAGTAGCTATAGCGAACAAGTAGGCTAAGTAAAAGTAGAAGATAAGGAAGCTAAAGAACAAGACCCTTACTATAGATAGAGTAGTGGAACTCGCCTAGTAGGAGCGCGAGATAGCGGCCTAGGAGGGGCGCGCCGCGCTTGTAACAAGAGCAAGAAGACCTATATACCGCTCGGCAGATAAGGACCCCCCGATATAACTATTTATAGACCTTGCCCTTAAGAGATATAAGGGTCTAAGTAAGGCTTAGAGCTCCCTGCTTACCTAGGCGCGTAGTAGGGACATTAGCCTCTAGGAGTATCTAAATAGAGTAAACGTCCTAGAGATTACTATACTATACTATAAGTGTAGCAAGGGCAAAGAAACGATCGAGTATCTAGTAGTATAGTATAAAGATCTACCAAAGTATAGAACCTAGGAAGAGTTATAAATATAGTTATAACAGGATCTATAGCTTATCTTATAACGAGCTATATAGCTATATAAGAGCTTAGTAAAGGTAGTTATTAGCTAGTTAATAGATTCGGGGCGCCTAACGGAGTATAGCGTAGCTTATAGGCTATAACTAGAAGCTATAAAGGCTATAAAAGCAGCTAAGAGTAGCGGAGAGGGTATAGGAAGTGCCAAACCGAGCCGCTAAGGGAGATAGGGGCTATCTTTTATACGTAGTATAATAGATTCAAAGCGCTAAAGCAGAAGCGTAGGTAGGGGTTTTCACCCGGCCCCCTATTTAGGGGGTACAGTTTCCTTTATATATAAACTAGTAGTAGGACCGGCGCGCCGTAAGGCATATCGAAGTACGAATAAATAATAATATATTATTAAATATAGCCTTAATATTACCTAGTCTATATTATTCCTAGTAGGGGGGGGGTTAGTACTACTACTATTAGTACTAATAAAGGGGTTAGTAGTAGGTCTACTAGTAGTTATAGGGGCTACTTAGGGGCGCTCTATAGGGGGGTTTAGGTCCACTATACTAAGACTTAGTTAGGCCTCTTAGGGCAGGTAAGGTACTCCTAGTAGCAGGGGCAAAGGGGGGAGGTCGCTATCAACCTCTATACTAGGTCTAGTATAGGTTATTAGGGCTAGCGCTAGGTAGATCCGCTATAGATCTAGGTTATAGGTCTAGGCGGTATAGAAGAAGATTTCTAGGAGCTATATATAGCTCGTTTTCCCTATCTTCCTACGCCTACAGCACCTGCGTAGCGACTCGCGCGTAGATGCACCCGGTATAGTTAGATAAAGCTCGTCGGGAGCTTTCTGGCGATATAGGTTTCGACCGTTTTGGCGCGCTGCTGCACCAGTTGGTGCGGGCCTGCTTGCGAAGAAAGTTTTCTCTTATATATATAGGCTCTATTAGAGCACTTCTTTCTCTGAATAGATCATCACTTTCTATCTATTCGAACTTGCCACCTGCCCTCCGCCAAGCCTTCTGTCAGTGCGACAACTATCTACTCTCTACTAGTTTTAGTTAGCATTTGCGTTAGTAATAGATAGTTGTTCCAGGTGTTGTCCGATGCTAAACCCAGCCATGTGGGGCCGTTGGGCGTTTCTTTTTATGCACTGACTGTACGTGCGTCTGCAAAGTTCAACTCCTCCAGCTCCGCCCTTTCACCCGCTAACTTGGGAACAGGCGGTCAAACACACTGCCGGGCTGAATCGCGGCAAAATCCGAAAAAGAAGCCCTTGCTTCGCGTCCTTGGTCCCCGCCACCCGGTGTGAGCCTGTAGCCTGTGAGACCGGTGTGGGCGAGTCCATCCCTGCCGCCGGACCTGACGCGCAGCCGAAACAGCCGAAGCAGCCAATCGCTTGTTCGCCGAGTTGTCTGTTCCGGACCATCGTGTGGCTATTACCTCGTCACCGCAACCGCCGCAACCCAGAGGTGTCATCACTCTCATGGCCACGCCGTCCACCACCCCCTCGGCCTTGCCGTCCTTGTCAGCGGCCGATGACGTCGCAAAACTAACCGCCCCGTCCGCGGTCACCGAGACGGGGACGGCGCCACCAGCCGCAGAGGCCGATGCCGATGCCTATGAGCGTACGCATGTCCATGGCGTTTATGAGGCTATCGCCCCGCACTTCTCGGCCACCCGCTACAAGCCCTGGCCCGCCGTGGCAGCGTTCCTGCACGCCCAACCCCCGGGTGCCGTAGGGCTCGATGTGGGCTGTGGCAATGGCAAGTACCTGGGTGTCAATCGGGATGTCTTCATGGTGGGCTCGGACCGGAGCCCCTCGCTCATCGCGCATGCCAGAACCCGCACCAAGCAACTCCAGACCCAGGTGGTCGCAGCGGGAGGGGCAGGACGGGACGGCGGTGGCGTAGCCGTGGGCACAGACGTTCTCGTGGCCGACGGCCTCGTCCTGCCCTTCCGTGAACGTGCTGCCGACTTTGCCATCTGCGTGGCCGTCATCCACCATATGTCGACGCGGACAAGGAGACAGGACGCGATTCGGCAGCTTCTACGATGTGTCAAGACCGGAGAGGCCGGACGGACGGGGGGCCGGGGCCAGGTTCTTGTGTACGTGTGGGCGCTCGAACAAGGCACCAGTCGACGCGGATGGGAGGAGGGTGGCGAACAGGACCTGCTGGTGCCATGGGTGCTGAAGTCCCGGCAGAAACAACAGAAACAGCAAAGGGGAACCAAGAACCAAGGCGGTGGTGCTCCTGAGGAGCCAGGGGCAGCCCCGAGCCACCCCGACCCCGTCTTCCAGCGCTACTACCACCTCTACCGTAAGGGCGAGCTGGAGGAAGATGTGTTGGCAGCAGGGGGCGCAGTCGTCGCCAGTGGCTACGAGAGAGACAACTGGTGGGTTGTGGCTGCCAATGAGCCCGTCCATCAAGGCGAACAATAAAAGACGAAAGCTGAAGATATCCCTGGCCAGGGCCAAGATTGTTTCCAACTGGCCCGCGCCCGTTTGTCCTACCTGATTGCTAGTGCGCCTCTCCTTGGCTCGTCACTTCCTACTACTGTACGGAGTATGGTGCTGCTTCTTTGCGTGCGGCATCTGATTTGGCAGCTAGTCTTGTCCTTCGTCATCTCTATCTATTGATGGCGTCCACTGGTTGGTATTTGCCCATGTCCGTCTCAGCCAAAACCAAGATCGTCATCCCGCATTCCGGAGTACATACCCATCCGTTTTCCTGGTTCCCACACCAAACAAATAAAGCGAAAGAGACATGTCTCAGACGGGCCGTGCCTTGCATCCCGCATTCGGCCTCCCTCGACCCGCGCCGAGTCTACAGATTAGATCAAACGCCAAACGCAACTCCCGCATAACGTCTCTGCCGCTGCTGCCCCTTGCCTGCCGCTGCCGTTTCCCGAGACACAGACACTGTTTCCGATCCACTAAATCAAGACACACCTTTTGACTTCTTGTTTCTCTGCATTTTTGCGCGGCCGCCGCCGTGTAGCATGACGATCGTGACGGACGTGACTTGATTTGGGCATGACATGGCCGAACAACAGAGATTGGGATAGGAATGACAGGTTTGACTCCTGTGTCAGTGATACAAGAAAAAGGACAGACCAAAGGGGAAAAATACAGGTTGTTCCTCCGCAGTTTCGTCATCATCGTAGGCGCCGTGAAGAAAGTAATAACGACAGAGTATGTAGAAGAGGAGAAGGAAGAATTGGCCGCGGCTCGCTGTCCATGGCGAATCTATGCGGCGTCGCTGGTCAGCCCAGCTCCGTCCCGTCGATACTGCCTGTGGCGTGCCATCCGCCTCCCTTCTCTCGCAGCCAACTTCCTTCCCCCTGACCGGACTCGGCCTTGCTTTAGGCATCCATTGCCTGCCCAGGTCAACCATATTGAGCTGAGAATCCCCCCCTCCCGAAAAGAAACCTCACGACCCATGCCCCCCGCCCCTCGGCCCCCTCCTCGTCGGCACCCCCACCCCCCCCCCCCCCCCCGCCGCAGTCCCATACCCGCCACCGCCCCGCGGATACTCTCCACCTCCAGCCGCCGCCGCCGCCGCCGCCGCCGCTGTGTCCTCCTCCTCCGGCCCGCCGCTGCTCCGCGGATGCGCCGACTGCGGATGCAAATGCCTGCGGCGGCTCGTTTCCCGGAACGCGCCGGCGTCGGGCGGGCTCGCGCGCCGTTTTGCTGTGCCGGCGCCGTCGGGTCCTGGCGGTGGTGGTGGTGGTGGTGCGGGGTTGTTGGTGTATGGTGCGAGGGCGGGGAGGAGTTGCTGCTGCTGCTGCTGCTGGTGGCGGTGCTGCTGGTGTGGGGTCGGGGGGGAGGCCATGGTGGGGATGCTGCTGCTGCCGCCGACGACGGAGTAGGCGGGGGTGTTGTAGGGGCTGATGCCTGTGGTGAGCTCGGCGACGCTGGGGAGCATGCTGCCGCGCGGGGTGGGGCCGAGGGAGGCGGAGGGGGCCGTGGTGGTGGGGTTGGACTGGATCGGGGCGAGGCCGAGGCTGGGCGGGGGCCCGTAGGCGTAGGCGTAGTCGGGCTGCTGCTGGTGGTGGTAATGGCGGTGGTGGTGGTGGTCAGAGGGGGAAGGGAAGGACGGGGGCCGGGAGGGGAAGCTCTCGCGCCGGGAGGAGAGCGGCCGGCCGCCGCCACCGCCGACAATGACCGAGGTGGGCGCGCCGATCAGGGACGGCATCGGGATGCCGTGGTGGGTGTACCGCGGCGAGGGGAGGCCGGCAATGTCGCGGGGCAGGCTTCCCTGAGACTGCGAGTGTGCGTGGCCGCCGCCTCGGGAGGGGGAGGATAACCGCTGGAGGCCTTGGGGTTCGTTCGCGGCTATGTTCAGCGAGAATGGCACCACCCCGGCACGCCGCGCCATGTCCATCTCACCTAGCTGCCAGTGCATGGCCTCGGCGGCTCGCCAGGGGACCTGCATCTCTTCTGCCACCTTTGCCCACATCTCGGGTTTGAACCTGGGGGCCTGTTAGCGATGCTCGGAACGGTTCGGGCTAAAGCTGAAGCACTTCGGGAAGCTCGATCAGACCGGGCACTTTACCTCTCGTACAGCCGCGCAAGCTTGTTTTTGCGCTCCTCGTCCCACTCGCTCCGTCTTTCGAGGTAGTTCTGGTAGTGCAGACGGCAGCTGATGGAACTCCGGCCCGGGAGGCGCTTCGAGATGTCGTCCCATTTCATGCCGCTGCCCCGGAGCTCGATGATGAGGGCGTCCTCCTCGGGCGACCACTTGCTTTGTTTTTTCGCCGGCGACTCGGACGTGTGCGACGGCATGCTGCGCTTCCCGCCGCCGCCGCTCCCAGGACGCGATGCCGTTCTCGAGCTCGGAGCCTGCCCAGACCCTGCCGCTGCCGCCGAAACACTGTGCCCTCTAGCCCGGACTCCCCCCACGCCACCAAGACGGGGCGACAATGGGCCAGCCGCCACGGCAAACGAGGCTCGCGGCGGGCCGCCGGAGGGCAGCGTCACCGCCGCAGATGGGTGGGCCGAGGTGGGTGTGGGCTGTTGGGTCGGGGATACGGAGGACTCATTTGAGTCGGGGCCCTTGAGAAGAGAGGCGATATCCACGATGACGGTGTCTCTCCGGGATGTGCCTAGAAGGGCCGTGGATTCATGGGCGCCGGAAGCTGCGACTTGGTCGTGGTCCGACTCCGGCTGGTTCGGAGCAGCCCTCGGGGGATGTCGCGCGCTGATGTGTCCTCGGTCGAAATCAGGAGTATACCACTTGGTTGGCCGTCTCGTTGCTGACCGAATGCTCTATCAGCCAACCGGGCGCAGGAAGTTATCGACGTGTAAGCCGCTCGTAATGGCTCGCTGGCGGGGCGTCAGCAGGACGGACGGAAGGATGCCAAGTTGAGAAGTCGAGGTACAAGATACTGTCGGTTGGAGCCTTGGGAGGGAGATGGAGATGGGATAAACGCGGTTCGGAACCCAAGTCTCCGAGAGAGGCGCGCCAGGGGAGAGGTCAAGAAAGGGGTGCGATCGTCCACTGAGCGAGAGGAGAGCCCTTCAAATGGGGCCGCTGAGGTCGTATCTAGCAAAAAGGCGTGTCCCGTGTATCCAGGAAAGTCATCGACATGATTGGAGGTTTCTGAACAGCTGTCCGCCAATGAACGGGGACGGGGCAGGCCTGATGAGGACAGGGCAGCAGAGGAAAGGAGCGCGGCGGATGGATACGTTGGTCAGGCAAGATTGACGGAATGCTGCTGCTTGAGGGGATCAGAGTGCCTTGTCTCCATAGTCACCGTCTCCTCAGGCGGGAGAAGGGGGGACGGCGGGCAGGGAAGAGGCCTGATGGGGAAGGGGGTTGAAAATTTGTTCGATGACGGCGTGTCTGTTCAACTGCTCCAGGTGGTGAGCAAGATGTGGGACAAAACGGGCAGAACCAGGGTCCGGGGCACGAGAAGAGAGGCAGCGACAGGGGTGTTGGAGATGGACTAACAAGATCAAAACGAAGGCCATCCGGCAGTGTACATGATGGCTGCAAGCCATGTTGACGACAAAGGGCCACGAGGATGTGTGTGGTACCAGGGAGTGGGTGTAAAACGGGGGGCGGGCGAGCCTAGTGGGAAAAATGTGGGCTCCGAAGAAACAGAACAGGAGGATGTGCGTTGAGGGTCAGGGCTTGGTGCTTGGATGCCGCGCGAGCACCGGGCCCTAGGCTCTGCATAAGGCTCGGGCAGCTGTGACTGCAGCTGTGACTGGCAGCGCTGCCAGGGTCCATCGGGCCCCTGCCATCCAAACGGTTGTCTTCTCCGGCAGAGACGCGCTGGAGATGCCGCCAACGCCTGGAACCCAGCACCGAATAACATCGACTCGTAAGGGGGGCCTGGGCCAGAGGAGTCCCCAGCATGGGAATGGAGCATGTCGGGCAGCTCGCCCAGAGATGGGAGGAGCTAGACATGGGCATCTCAACGCACCAACACTGTCCAACAGTTCATGTGCGGACGACCATGGCGTGCCACTGTTTCTGTCTCGGCAACGACGAACCGGAGCAGGCTGGCTCCCCCCAAGCAATTGGCTTTGATGAGTGGGTCTCGCTGTGTGTTGTGCGGAATTCCCGACATGTGAAGAAACCAAGTTCAGTCCTAGACTGAAGCTTGTCATGGATGTCGACCCGCGGCCAGACGGCGTGGCCACCCTAGTCCTGCATCTCCCATGCTCGCCTAGTTGATCAGCATTGTTTGATTCGACGACTTGTGGCGTCAATGGCGCAGACATTCCCGTTGTGATGGACCCTGCGGACCTGCGGACCTGCGGATGGCAGCCAGTGGTCGGGTTGAAATCCGAGAAGGGGCTGTTACATAGTTGGGCTCGACCGGTCTGGTCTGTTGCTCAACTTTTGCGCCTTCCATCACAAGCGCAACTGCTGAATGCGAGTAGACATGGTGAAGAGCCTAGCAGCAAACGGGACTTTCCATGAGAGGGCATGGAGGCGTGTGCGAAGTATGAGCAAGGGGTTGGCCAAGTCACTGGCACATGTGCATTGTCCCAGCATCATCCAGGCCTTGGCTTGGTACGCAGTTGGTGATGACGATTGGGCAGAGGCAGCAACGAATGAGTGGCCGCGGTTGGGAAATGCGCGCGGGGATGGCCTCGAAGAATTCGAAACTGCCTTGGCGAACTGCCTGGCGCATGATCGAAACTAGACTGGACGAGCAATGGGCCAGGAGGGGGGTTTTGCGAACGGTGTAAGGGGCCAACCGGTGGCCAATGCCTCGATATGGAATATCTCCACGCTTGTCGGTTGGATGTCCTCGTGGCGGTTTGGCGATGGCCGGAGCTCAGACGCTGCGGGCATCCAGAGAATAGTATGCACACGAGGTGCGGGTCGCCGTGGATAAGCCCGGCAAACAATCCTGCAAGATGGTTCGATAAGGGGAACGGGACGAGAGGGTTCGCCTCGAGCCGCCTTCTACCAACAACCACCGTTTTCCGGCTCGCACCCGTGGGCCGGGTTGAACATGGGTTTTGGTGAGACCAAGATCTTGTGCGATCAATGGGATCGATCTGAGCCGGCTTCCCGATCTGGGGCTGGGGCCCATCAGCTCGCCACAGTTGAAGATTTTAGTTTGCCTGTCGATCTCCGTGCGCGCGGGATGGGAGCGGATGTCTGTTCTGTCGCAATGCGACAGGGATGTGTGGCTCGGGGGCTTTGTTGGTTGCATAAACAGTTGGAGCATGAACTCGTCACTTGGCAACACTGACTGGGCTTGGGCGACCCACCGCAGCACGTAATCCAGAGTCAGACAGAGGCGGAGTTAATGGAGTCGACAGCCGAGAGTTGAACGTCCTGTGGTTGAGCGGTTGAGCTGGATCGCCAGGACTCGAGGCGGACGGCGGCTTACACAGGACAGCACCTCCGATGTCTGTGCGTGCCCGGGCATTGTCCATCATCAAGCCCACTCACAATCTGTGTCAGATAGTTCTGTCTGGGCGGCGTTTGGCGGGGCAAGCGGCCAAACAAGACCGAACAATGGATTGCCGGGTATGAACCATCAAAGAACGCCCCGGTGCTGTCAGTTCAATGCCGAGCATTACAGCATAACCGGATTTGCTCCACAAAGATGGGGCCCACGAACTGGCGGTCAGGTCTCCGCCGTTTCCTTCCCCCGCATCAAGGATCAGGGCTGTTGCGGGACAGTAATGCCGGCGAGGCGATCATGAATCGTGTTTCCCTTGCGAGCATTCTTGCGTTTGGGAATTCCCCGGTGAACGAGATCTTGGCTGGGAGCCTGGCCGAGCTCCATCGTCCGATACTGACGCTGTTGCACTGTGAAGTCCTAGGGTTGGTTTCTTCCACCGTCGGATGGCCGGGTTACCTGTCTTGAGCTGATGCCGGCAAGGGCTGCATGGCAGCCCAATGTTGGCTCGAGGCTGCTAGCATCGGAACTGTGGGCAAATGCGGCCCATCCCCAAGCCATGTAGTCCGCATTGTTCCTCGCTCATGAGGCCCCTACAAAGACACAAGAGCGGCGCGAACAGCCTGGCAAGGCAACCGACCCTGGAGCCGCCGCATAGCCGCAAAACTAGCCCCTGTGTGAGGAAATAGGGGAAGGGAGGTGAGGCTAGCGAGAAGACATCTTCGTTCAAACCGGTGCCGAAAGTCAACCCGGCTCGCCCGGTAATCGTATGAGCTCGAGACAGAGAGCGTTTGAAGATTCGATTTGTCCTTGGCTGTTTCGGCCCGAACAATGTCATTTGGCAATGACCCATCTTTGCTGACATATAGGCAGGGTTAGGTTAACTCTGCGGAGCAGCTGGCCTCGACGCATGCGTGTCTGAACTGCCGGTCGTTTGCCGTGTGCAAATATCAAACAGATGCCAAAGTCAAGTGAGATGAACTGTATGTACGTCGTCGTGTTCAGCCCTGCGGCCAGGGCATGTCGATCTATTGGGGAAGCTCAGACAACGTGTTGTGTTAGCTCCGTCTCCGGATTCCGCTAAGCCCTTCGAACAGCAAGGGGAACCAATCCCGTGAGGCGCCGGGAGCGTCCTCTGTTGTCATCAGCGACCTTGTTGGCTTTGCATATACGTCTTGGCGTTGGCGCCGCATCTGCAATCTAATCCTCGTGCTGCGCTGCGTTGGCTCGTGGAACGGCCAGAGTGCGCCTGTCTAGTGTATCCGTACATCGTTCGGACACCCCCGTCCTGAGCGGATCTCGACATCATGACATATCGTTTGCCCAGCAGGCAGGGTGGGGTTGTGTGGCAGTGAAGGCTGACGGCCCATCGTCGATCAGATGCCTGCCGCCGTGGCCTGAGTGCGTAGTGCAGGTAAGGGCGTGAGGTATCCGTAGATGGATACTTTGTGTACTTTGTATGGAGCCTTTCGGCTCAGTAATAGCAGCACGCCCTAGCAGCCCTGGTCAGCGGAAACCCGGCCTAGATGTCGTCTTCCATGCCTTGTTGGAACGGATTTTGGCAGACACACAATGTTGTCCAACAACCCAGCGTGGCGGTGAAGGGCACCGGCACAGGCACAGATCTTAGGTAGCAGACATGCATATCATCTGTCGCCCAACACTTGTCTCGAGGCCATGTCCCTGTCACATCGGCAGCACGCGACGGACTGGGAGATGCGACAGTTGAAGAAATACCCCCCCCTGTCGGATGTGATGCTGTCGGTTGACCCGTTGATATTGCCAAGGGAGACTATGCAGGCCTGTCTCGACGGCCAATTGCATCAGGCGGTGACTTGATGTCAATGCTGCAAAGGGAAACGGGACATGAGGATGTGAGTGGACAGAGACAATGGCATTGAGCCGTCGACGCATCGGGTACAGGCCTCGCAGCAATCCGGAGCAATGAGGCGATGCGGGCCGACGAGGAGGATGACTTGGCGTGTGTTTCGCCCATGGTCCAGCCGTTTGCACTGGAGGCGGGCGGGTCGCGGGTCGCACCGAATGGTAGTCCCTCGGATTCGGCCGTCAACAGCTGAATTTGTTGGAAGCCGTCGGAACGGCGGACGAGTCTAGCATCATTGTCGGCCCAGCCAATGGTTTCCTGCGAGGGGGTTTGACTTTCAGCTTGCTGCAAAATCTCATGTTTGACGACATCGATGCCCCTGTGCCTGGAGCCGGTGCTGTGTAAGGAGATGCAAACGGGTGTAACCCAATCGAAGCTCTCGGCAGAACATTCGAGCCGTGTCGTTTCAAGGCCTGACCTGGACGCCTCCGGTGCTGGCCCCGGGAAACGGCAGGGTCAATTTGCCTGTAATCCACATTGTTTTGATGGAAAGACAGGCTTTGTTTTGTCGAGTTGAGGGGTTGATGATTGACGGGAAGGACGAGGGAGGAAGACAAAGGGATTTGGTTAGGTTGTTAGGAATTTGGGATTGCAAGCGAAATGGTACCCCAGAATCCCGGCAGAGGGAAGCTGCGATCCGAGATGTGGCTTTGTGTACCAAGAAACGGTGGAGTAAGTGGTTGGAGGGCGCGCGGTGGTCAACAAAAGATGTGGCGCCAATGGACCCACTTCACAGGCAACCACACAGATTGGGCAGCCGCACACTTTAAGATGCCTTCCATGAAATGTCAACCACACCTTCCAGCATCGTAGGACCTGAGTGATATTTTTCAGGTGTTGTTCCTTCACATTCGCGGCTGAAAAGATTGCCACCAACCTCAGAAAGACACTTCCCTAACGTCTCCCCGTCCTTTCTAGGCGCATAGCGACAGCTCAGCAGGCCAGCATCTAACCCCGCATTCACTCAACTCCAATTTCAGCCCGAAACTCACCAGACAGCATCGATCATGGCAGATGTTCCTCTTTATGTTGTCTCGGACTATGCCTCTGCGGAGAGACGCATCACTCCGTCGTGGTCTATCTTTCAGCTCAGGACCAAGCTTGAGCCTATCACCGGCATCCCTCCTTCGTGCCAACAGATCTTTCTCAAGACATCGTCCAACGAGAGGATCCCGATAGAGGCTTCGGACGAGGAAGCCGTCTTCCTGCAACAGTTTCCGCTTGCGCCATATGCTGAATTACAAGTGAGTGAGACCACGGCGAGAACATGTGCGGCGGCCGCAGTCTGATACATGATAGGTTGTCGATACCCGGCCCCCCTCAGCACGGCCCAATTTCTCGAGTTCTGCTGGCGTCGAGAAGTATGTTCTGCCTGCGGATGAATACGAAAAGAAGACGGATTCGGTTCTCGCCTGGAAGAAGACGCAGAAACTAGGGCGCTTCGACCCGAATGCGCCGACCCATGAGCAGGCCAAGATTGCGGCGATCTCTCAGGAGATTGAATCCCGCGGCATCGCCATCGGGAAGCGATGCAGGCTTGGCCTTGACGACACGCGGCGCGGAGAAATCAAGTATGTGGGCGATGTCAAGGAGATCCCGGGTTTGGGTGCTTGGGTGGGCGTCCAGTTGGACGAGCCGGTTGGCAAGAACGACGGGAGCATTGGGGGGACCCGTTACTGGGGTGAGGAGTCCGAACTCAAGCGCGGCGTTTTTGTCCGGGCAGAACGGGTAGAGATTGGTGACTTTCCAGTCTTGGATGACCTCGAGGACATGGAGGAAATATGAGATGCGCCGCTGAGCCATGTCGCCCACACCAATGGAACGTTTGAACTTGGCCATGCCACCTTTGGTTTCTCTGCGCCATTGGTTGCCACACCAGTCGGCCGCACACTCCCCTTATTCGCTTCTACATCCCACCAGTGTGGCCACGAGTCCCAACAGCCCGGCATTATACCCAAGGAGAGCTGGAAATAGGGGGGTGATGGGGTCCTTCAATCGCATCGCACGTTGAGTTGACGGTAAACGACACAGCCGTTGCCCAGTGCTCTCGGTCTAAAGCATGTCAGGCATTTACTGGCCAAACACATGGGCCAAAACTCCAACCTTGGCGGCTTGGTTGCGCTCAGCGCATCACCATGATCGGTAACACTCGATGTGTGAGGTTCATCCGCCCTCAAATACCACCCTACCCCTGGCGCGTATCCTGATGACTGGGGCGGTTCAATCGCGAATAGGGATATCGGTAATGTATGGGCCGACTAATTCTTGCGTAGCTAGCCATTGACTTGTGATACACGACAGGATCTTCCGTTGTCCCGTTGTTGGTGGCATCCGGTCCTCAAGTCGTATGCGGATGCCGCCGTTGCAGGATGGAGAAGCTATGTATGTAAAATTGACGGCGACGAGCGCCAGGGATAGCCTCATCGTCGAAATCAGCTGAGAACGCTCGGTAGTACGCAGGATATCTCCGTCTCAGGAGGAGCTGGGCTCTCGGAATGCAGTCGGCCGAGACAAAAGATGGCACACACAACAATGACGAGATCGTTGTGTTGGCATGTCTCGTGGTGCAGGACGGTGCAATGCACTGCACTGGCAATGCAGCACTACGCAGCACTAAAACAGATTTAAAACGCCAGAGTGACGGTTCACAGATCCATGCCTCGCACGTCCATTGGCGAACCATCGCGCTGCCATCGCCGCCTGTGTCGTAACTTGCATTGTCTGTTGGTATGTACCCCGCTACATGTACCACTGCCCCTCTCACAGGCTCGCCCGACTCGCCACGCGCGCTGTTTCCGACCAGCCGGAGCTGCCATCCTTTGATCCGCAACCGTGCATCCTCCATCTTGGCATACGCCCGGCCTGGCGATCAGGAATCGATCAAAGTGGGAAAATAGCATCAGAACCATTGTGCTCGGCCGGAAACCCGGACAACGTGAGATGTGAGGCCCGACGGTCTGCCAACCACCGAGTCCTCCCCGCTCCCCATCACCCGGGCCCGCCTGTCACCCGCCTGTCACCCGCCTTATCCACACACCACTATCAATTTACATACGTTCCCCGTTCCGAAGCGAGCCGCCGCCCCGAGATTCTCAGCATCTTCCAGCCTTGGCCTGCAGCGACGTCGACCGTCGGCGGCGCTGGAAAGATGGCGCTGCGGTGGCACTTGCAAATCCTCGTCCCCACCCTCGGGGCAATTCTTGGCGTCCATGCCGAAGACGCGAAGATATCGCCAATTCCCGACGCGCCCAGGTGGCAACTAGACTCGCCGATGCATCTCCTACTCACCAGCCTCGAGTCCGAGGCGCTGGAACTAGCATACACCGTGTACCCACTGACGCGGGCCGCGGGGGCAAACGAGACAGAGGCGCTGCGAAGCGTGAGGCTCAGATGACGGCTCGGCTTGAACTGCGAGAGTCGGCGCTAACTCGCTGTTAGGCGATCTGGATCCGCGGGAGTCTGGTGTCTGCCGGACGCCCGGCAAGCTCAGAGGGAGTGCAGAACTCAGATACGATTGCCTTTCTCAGTTGCGATGGCCAGAGCGCGACAGACGTGCCCAACATGCTCATGGCGGAGAGGCCCAAGGCTATTTTACTCTATAGCATAGACGGGAACTGTTGCAGCCTGCAAGGCGAGGACCTGGTGTACGGCAACATCTTCACCATGGCGCATTCTGAAGAGGCTCGCGCCCTGCACGACACGTCTGGAGCCGGCGGGCTGCGAGCCACCATCGCAGGGAGCGTCAACGCCACCAGCGCCCTGCCAGGCACGCAGGCGCAGGGTGGAGGCAACTCGGCGGTGGCGATGAGCATTCTCTACAGCATCACCGGTCTCATCACGGTGTTGTTTCTGGTCATCATCGGGACCGGCGCGATCCGGGCCCACCGGTATCCCGAACGATATGGGCCGCGGGGTGGGTTTGGCGGAGAGCCGCGCCAGAGCCGGGCAAAGGGGCTGGCACGGGCGGTGCTGGAGACTCTGCCGATCGTCAAGTTCGGGGACCCGGCGAAGCCCGATCCGGCTCTCGAGCTCGAATCCCACCCGTCGGGGGCCGCGCCGGATCCGGGAATGGGAACAAGGCCATCAGCCAGCCCGGCGGAGCCCCAGGCCGCGCCAACGCGCCGGAGCGAGACCCCCCCCCCAATGTCAGGCGCCGTACCCCAGCCGCCCGAGGGGACGCCGACCGCGGACCACGCAGACACCCCAGCCAGCATCAGCGCAGACCGCGCCGTTCCCGACGCCGATGCCGGCACCGCGGAAGAGCATCTCCGCTGCGCCATCTGCACCGAAGACTTCTCGGTCGGCGAGGACGTCCGCGTCCTCCCATGCACCCACAAGTACCACCCGCCATGCATCGACCCCTGGCTCATCAACATCTCAGGAACCTGCCCCCTCTGGTAACCCCGCCCCCCCCCCCTTTCCCAAAAAAAAAAAAGAAGAATCCACTAACAATGTCCCCCCCCCCTCCCCTTTCAAAAAAAAAAGCCGTCTCGACCTCCGCCCACTAGACCAACACCAACCAACCCCCGACCCCGACCACGACCACGACCACAACCACGACCCGGACCAGCGCCAAACCGACGCCGTCCTCCTCGCCCCACCGCTCGGAACCGACCGCGCCGCCAACGCGCCGCCCACGCCGGTCCCCCATCCGCCGCGCGGCCGACGCGCCTCCCGCCTGCTCGACCTGCATCGCCTCCGGCACGCGTCGTCGGTGGAGGAGCGGATCGCGATCCTGCGGCGGCATCGGTCGCTGCAGCGGCGGCGGCAGCAGCAGCAGCAGCAGCAGCAGCAGGGGGAGGGTGGGTTGGAGGGTGGGTTGGAGGGTGAAGGGGGGGATTTGGAAGAGGTGTCGGGGAGGAGGAGGAGGGCGGCGGCGGCGGCGGCGGCGGGGCTGGCGGCGCGGGTGCGGGTGCGGGAGAGGTTGAGGGTGCGGACAAGGAGGGGGTCGCCTGCTGCTGGGGAGGGCTGAGGGCTTTTGTTTGGCTTCGCCTGTTTTGTGTTTGAGATACCCATCTTTATGCCGCGCTGGACGGCGAGGTAACGATAGATACTGGTGTTGGGTGGCTGGCGGGTTAGGATGGGTTGGGTTTGGCTGGGGTGATGTGTTTTGTGTTCATTGTTTGGGTTCGGTACGGTACTGTACTGTATTTGGCATTGCGTAGGTGCGGCCGGGTCTCAAATGGGTGGATATTTCATACCGGATGGAACGGACCGGAGCCGGACTGGTGGACTGGTTGGGATCTGGAGGGGTTGGCATCGGAACGGCATCCGAATCGCAGGGTTTGGACTTTGCAACTCGGCCGAGGCGTGGATGTGGTTGCAGCAAATTGGACCCAGCTCCTGGCCGTGGTTGCTCAACGGTCTATCCGTTCATAACCATATAATGGAGTGTCTGCCGTACGGATATTGGCTAGGTACTGGTATTGGGTGTGGCGCGACAAAACGGCAACATGTTTTATTAGTGCGGACTTGGTGCGGAGCAAAAGGAAAAACCTTTTCTTCTGGGTGCATTCTCTGGAAAAACTCCCAACCTTCCCCACTCTTGCCCCGGAGAGATCGACGCAGGGAGCGTGGCGGGGCCCAGGCTTCTCCCGCCAACTCAATCGGGATGGCACCTTGTTTTCCGCTTTTCGCGCATGGACTACGCTATGGATACTTGTTGGTGTTTACTCCCTTTCCACAGCTCCCACTGTTGACCTTCCACTGTTGCTTGTTTCAAGAACCAAGAACCCTCGCATCCGCGCACTCAAAAACCAACGAAGGTCAGATATGGCACGCGAAGCTCTCAGCGGGCTCGACGCTCGTGCGAGTTGCTTTTGCCGACTCGAAATCTTCGAATTTCGCTTGCGCGATGTGACGAGATGTGATGAGATGAGACGCCTCCGCCCCATGCTTCTCGGAGGCACGCGCCGTGGTACTCGATCTGGACCAGCCGTCTCCCGACGTCCCGATCGGAACGGCCAGATTGCGCATGCCGCCGTGGGCGTTGGCGCCGTTCAGCTGTCTTGAAGTGGCCGTTGAAAAAGAAAGTCTGGTGCAGAGGCTGGTCTAGTGCATCCCGCTAGTTGGGGAAAGTCTGGAAAAAGTCTGGAGCTGAAGGCAGGGACGTTCTCTCAAGTGGTCCGCTTCCACCACTCATTTGTCCTGGAATTTCACCACGCCCTGTCTCAGATCCCAGATCCCCGGCCCCGGCCCCCCCCCCACAACGCCACGATTGCTCCCACGAGTCTTCGTTTTGCCAGGCCGCCAAGCCAGACGGCGTGCTGGCAACCAATTGCCGCTTGACGTGCAGCCTGAGGGCGTATGTGCCACGCTTTTGCTCCCTGGCCATTCTACATATGTCTGGCATTCAGATGCCGAGAACTGTGGCTGCCCGAGTCCGGTTCAGCCAGCCCGCTGCAGTGGCATCGTGTTTGCATCCATCCAGCTCTCCCCTCCCCCATCGCGCGGAAAACAAAAGGCGGCCCTCGCCCGGCCTCTTTGGCCCATACGTATACTGGCCGAGATACTCCCAAGCTCTGCCGTGTGCTGTCAGCCTGTCTCCTCCTCTCCCTCCCCCCTCACCCACTCGCTGTCCTGCCTCTGGGGGTTGATGGGTCTTGAGAAGCATGGCTCCGCCTTCCTTGCCTGCTTTGCAAGTACTACGCCATGTGCAGACCGAGGGGTCTACCGAGCCGTTGTCGGGCTTGGTCGTGAGCATCTTCCTGGCGATGCTCTCGCAGTCAACCCTCGCCGCCTTCATAGGTGAGACTCCAACGGCCCGGCGCTGAGACACTGGGTTTACTAACGGGGCGGTGCTCATCGTGTAGCACAGAGATATCTGGCAGTCAAGACCTGGGCCCAGCTCCCATTAGTGCAAGGCCGTACGTCTTTAACTCCCCACCCAACTTACACGCCCTCGACATGCTGACGCCGTGGGTCCCAGTCGTCTTTGCAATCTACATCGATTCTTCCTTGTTCGTCCTTGCCACCGCGGTATTGCAATTTGGCTTCGGCGTTAGCTACTCGGCTGCCGCCTGCGAGACGGCCATCTTGCTATGCCTCATTTGCTATGTGACAACAAAGGTACCGTGTTGATTCGATGCGTGTGGAATGTGAGAACGGGGGCTGATGCTATGCACACAGATTGTACGTACACACTCGCCACCCAGAACCCGACATGTTGAGCTGACAGTTCCCTAGCTCATCTACATGTTCATGGTGGAGAAGGCCTACATAATACGATCGAGCAATAAGAAAACACGGCTGAAATCGAAGTTGTATCTGTTCAACTCGTTCGGCATGATCGGTGAGTCTCCCGGGCCGTCGTGCGCCACATCGCCTGCTCTCTGCTCACACCACCCCAGGCGCTTACTGCATCGTGGTCATACCCAACTTCGTATTGTATGTCCACCAAAGCTCGTCTCCCACTCGCGAACCCCCCACTCACGCCAGTCGGCAGTCGGATTGCCAAGGTGGAAGACGGCGAGTGCATCATCGGCATGCAGAGGCCAGCGATGATACCCCTGATTGTTTTCGACCTCATCGTCAATGTGAGCGCCCTGGCCCCTGATCACACCACTACGGATACTGATGGGCCACCTAGATCTATCTTACGAGCATCTTTTTGAAGCCGCTATCTAGTACGCCCCGTCCCCTGCCGCTCTTGAGTCCCAGAGCGCCTAGTAACAAACCCTAGATCTCTACTCGTACAAAAACGTCGAACATGCGCCGGGCAGCAGACGGCTTCGAAGCATGGCCGCGCGGACCTTTATTGGCGCCGTCTGCACGCTGATCAGCAGCATCATGTGTGTCATGCCACCTCTACACGTGTTTGGGACGCAGCTAACCCCCTACAATAGCAACCTGTCAGTTCTGGTAGGCCTAAACGGCGAGCCAGGCTGGGTCTGTCTGATGTGCTGCAACAGCGACAGTTCGTCTCACCCTCCACCTCCCTC